>VSWD01000011.1:59576798-59774298 GCA_033119305.1 Pinctada imbricata | reverse complement strand
ATAGTGCATTATTGTGTGAAATTCATAATGTTCTGTAACATGACTTCTTTAATACATTAAATGCAGTGTTGAAGAATTTTTTTTCTTGATTTTCATTTTAGCCTGTAGATTTTTTTCCACGGTCAAAAACTTAATTTCAATGCCTGGAGACTTTATGTATGTCTGGTACAGCCTTTGTTGTTTGTTATAGCATATAGTTTATAATGATAATATTTCATGTTAGCTGGAATGATCTAACTTCAGTCTTTTCCTTTTGTTTCAGAATGGTTTCCTAATTTCTTTGACTGCATAGACTTGATAGTAACAGATGAAGTGTATAATGAATGAACTATAGAAAACAGCTGATTTAAGGAAAATGAAGTTTGCAGAGCATTTAGGAGCACATATAACCCCAGAGTGGCGGAAACAATACATCCAGTATGAGGTAAAAATTTTTAAAATGTCAATTTGAATATAATTACATGTATCTATTTATATTGTATTGGTATAGTGTGAATTAGGTTCCTTATTTTAATGCCTCCTGCACATGGTTGCGCAAGAAATTTATTTCACAATAACTTAATTATGGCCAAAAAAATTTGTTTCGCAATAACACATGAATAAGCTTGACTGAATCTATTTCGCAATAAATTGTCAATATATAATGACAAGAATTATCAGTAAAAGTTTTGCAAAATGAAAAAATGGTTTCTATAATCATCAAATCGTCTCAAATCAATAAGGCCTCCTAATGAAAATGAAAAGCAAAGTCTTGAGAGTTATTCTGCATGACATCATTTTACTGTGAAGTCATTCACCAAACAGTGGATCAGAATAAATAGTGTTTTACATACGAAGTATCAACATTTCTCAATAGAATCATGAAACTTATGAATTCAATTTCAATGAATGTGATTGACGAATATTCAAATCCCTTTCTTTTACTATGAAGATGCCCTTGCGTTAAATTTATTGCGCAACAGTTTCACTTAGCGTTCACACGGCAGAATTTGTTTCGCAATAAAGTAGGAGGAGCAAATCCAGGGCATACTAGGTACGCTGTGTGGGACAACTTTGTTGAATTGGCATTAGAAAGTAAAAGGAAGGCCCTCCAAAAGCAAGCCTCGATATTTTGTTATTACGAACAGGGAATGTTCAACATTTAATTTATTTTCATGATTACATAAAAATCAGATTCTTAAATCACAAGCACTGAGTATTCTCCTTCTGAAGAGATACAAAACACACAACAGTTTTAAACAAGTAAAATGTCCGATTATTCCGATAGTGCTATCCATTGTGCTCCTCCAATAGTTTCCGATAATCGATAGTAAAAATTTTCCGATTTTACAACACTAGCCGGGCGGGTGGGCGAATGTCTGGGCAGGTGTCAACAATTGGTTTCCGGACAATAAGTCAAGTATGATACATGCTAGTGCAATGAAACTTAATACACTTAC
Organism: Pinctada imbricata; assembly: GCA_033119305.1. Taxonomy (NCBI): domain Eukaryota; kingdom Metazoa; phylum Mollusca; class Bivalvia; order Pterioida; family Pteriidae; genus Pinctada; species Pinctada imbricata. The sequence continues at coordinate 59,772,859 of VSWD01000011.1, read as the reverse complement.
TCACCACAAGTCAAAGATGACCCCTTTAGACTTTGGGGTCAAAGGTCAAGGTCACAGGATTCTGATTATTGAAAATGGTTTCCGAACCATATTGGAGCCTGTATTGCACCTATGATCATGAAACTTGCCAGAAATATTTCCCATGAATCAAGGATTACTCCTATTGATTTTGGAGTCAAAAGGTCAAAGGTCAAGGTCACAGGACTTTGATGATTGAAAATGGTTTCAGGAACATATTAGAGCCTGTTAAGCACTTATAATCATGAAACGAGAAATGTTTTCTAGGTCAAGGTCATAGGTCTCTGATGATTGAAAATGGTATGGTCATGGGAAACATTTCTGGCAAGTTTCAGCCTGTATTGCACCTATGATCGTGAAACTTGCCAGAAATGTTTCCCATGAATCAAGGATGACTCCTACTGATTTTGGGATCAGGTAATTGAAAATTGTGTCTGAACTATAAATGAATGTGTATCAACCTGAAGCATGCTAGTAATGTTTCCCATCTGTCAAGAGCATATAGTTATACAATTCATGTTTATTTTAAGTCTGCATATTCATACTTACATTCAAGTTTTGCTACTCGGCACTTTGTATCTTTGATGCATTTTAAGCTTATTATTTCACTTTTTCACCATGTACTCATGGCCCTGTATTTTTATTGTCTTTAGGCGATGAAGGAAATGTTATATGAGGCCCAGGAACAAGCACCCTCACCAGAAGGTAAAAGTTTTATGATTTTAAGACACCAAATATAAGCTGTATTAAACACAAAATTCCTATATTCAAAGAAAAGATTAACATGTTCATATATTATTATTACTTGGATTTCTTATTTTAGATTTTTTTTTTACATAAGGAATACGTGGAAGACGTGAACCATTCAATTACAGTAACTTCATATTTTTATGAACTTTCTTGTAGTTACGGATGAGAGCACAATTCACAGATTTTTTGCAAGATTTGATGAGCGATTTTTCCAATTTTGTGACAAAGAGCTGTCAAAAATCAACAACTTCTTCTATGGTAAGGGGATATTTAGTAGTATTTTTATCGAATACATAGTATTTCCCTGATTACATATGGTTTGCCCAATAGACGATTTTCACATTACTGCAGTAGACCTGAATTTTATATAGGCCAAGACATCACAAGATTTGACGTAACTTTTAACTGTGACGTCGAAACAGATCTATGATATCGTAATAAAAAATCACGTCGAAAGTTGTGATGTTGGGTCTTGGAGTGTCTAAAATGCAAGTCTAGCGGTAATATGAAAATGGTCTAACAACATTCAAGTTATCATTTTGGACAAAATTTGAACTTGAAGTGAAGGATATAACATCATAAACATTAAGTTTTCCTGACTTTTTTCCTGATTTTTGCATAAATTCTAAATTTTATGCAATTTTCATTCTGGGAGCTACATGTACTGAACCTAATCTTGAACAAGATGTACATATATTTTCATTGCACCAACTAAGGACACACGAGTATGTACATATGAAATAGAACATTTTTCTTGTCTAATGTTGCGCTCTATACTGACACATGTAACAATAGGGAATGTAAATAATTTTTGCTTGGGGTAATTTTCGCATTTTTGGCGAATGTATTATTATTGTGAAAATAACTCCCGCGTGAAAATTACAACCAGTTAAAAGACTAAAGGGAAACTACCGATTTTGCCAAAATTACTCCCACGGATGTTGTTGCAATGGTTATTTCACCCAGCGAAAATAACCACGTTTACAGAATAGATCACACATCTTTTGAGCTTATACATGTATTCAACAAGGAAAAAATAAATTGTTTCTATTTTATAATAAATATGAAAACTTGTAATTTATAGGTGGATATTTCATGCATACATGTGTAATAATTACAGAAACATATATTTCATTTGTACCATTTTCAGAAAAAATCTCAGAAGCCAATCGTAGGTATGCCAGCCTTAAGGCAGAGCTTGAAACGTACAACGAGCATGCCCACAAACCTTCAACGCTCGGACTACGGAGAAGACGTCAGTCAGGGGTCGGGGCATTGTTCAGAGATAAGGAGAAGGGAATTACGCACGCGAGAAAGCTAAACGATCTTAAACTGGCATTCAGTGAATTCTACCTTAGTCTGATACTACTGCAGAATTACCAGACTTTGAATTTCACCGGCTTCAGAAAAATATTGAAGAAACATGACAAGGTACTGTGTAAGAAAAAAAATTACAAAATATATAGGTTCATATTGTAAACATTGAATATATATATATGTAATTATAGCATTTATTCCATGTCTCTTGAATATAACTTTGCTCTTGTAAATTGAAGTTTACCTGTTTTCACAAAGTCTGAATACATTTTCTTGAAAGTAACAATTTTATGAAAAATAATGTGAATAAAGGTAAAAGTAAGCCATGCTTGGTTTCTTTGAAAATTGTGGGTGCAATTTATGGATTTACCTTTTCCTTAATATGCAGATGGACTGTTTTAAATATTATTGGTATGTCAAGGTAACTTATTATGACATGGTACATGTAGATAATGATGTCAAAAACGTTATTAGTTTCCATAGAAATTTTTCACTTGAATCCATTTCCAATTGGAATTATGCTAAGTATTGGATATAAGCCGAAAACAATTCATTCTTAAAGATATTGGACAGTTTGAGGCCCGCAGGGCCGAAAACTGTCCAATATCTTTAAGAATGAATTGTTTGAGGCGTATATCGTACTTAAAACATTGATCACTATTCAAAGTGCCATGACCTTTGACTTTGTTCTTATTATGTTAATTGCCTTTACTGTAACGAAATGTAATCACTCCAGGTTCTAACATTCTCGCTACTAGCAGTAGGGAGTCGTTTATAAAAGAAGATAACGGAGATGAAATTTTCAATATTAAAAGAAAAAGTTGTGACAAATTATGGTGCTGATTCCGTAAACCAAGACGAAATTGGGAAAAAATTAACAAGAATACTTTGCGTGATGACGATTTAGTTGAAGATATGAGATATAGAATAAAAGGGCGTGTCTCTAAAATTCTCGTTTTCCGGACAAGCAAGAAATAATATAGTGCCTTTAAATATCAATGGGGACGTTCAACTTACTATGTGCAAGGTTAAATGAAAGAAACAACTCAGGAAGATATTTTGAAGAAGTCTAGTTCGAAAAACCTGACCTAAACCCAGCCTTTGACGGTTATTTGCACGGGGGGTGGGGGGGGGGGGGGCTGGGTCAAAATAACAGTCAAAGGCTGGATTTAGGTAAGGTTTTTCGGACTAGAAGAAGTCGAACAAAAATCTTAAATAAAAGTAAAATTTAGAAGATGGAAAAACATTAAAACCGAAAAAAAACCGGACTTTTTCAGACACAACGGCCGATTCTTTAGATGTTTAAGATTGTGCTGGATTTTGTCAACTCCGGAAAAATTAGCAAAAATTGGAATGGTCAGTACCACGATACATGGAATTCTTGTCACGTGATTTCTAAATAAGGATTGTAACGGTTGTCCTGTAGATGTCAAAGTACATTTACCTATGACTGTCCAATATTTAATCTAGGTCGCGTATATTTTTTCTAATAAACGCGACCTAGATTTGATATTGGACAGTCAAAGGTAAATTTCAGACTGTTCGAACAAAGGCATGACGTCACATCAATGTTTTAATATATTATATACATGTACTTGTATACAACAAAACACAGTAGATGAACTTGATACATGTACACTGACTTTTAACAAATCTTTGTATTGACAGTTGATGCAGACTCCGAGAGGGGCAGAGTGGCGTCAGGCTAACGTGGAAACTGCGCCTTTTTACACCAACAAGGAAACAGATCATATCATACAGGAAACAGAGGTATAGTTGTTATTTCCCGTTCCTGCTTTTCATGGAGGGGTTAACCAGTGTTCTCCCCAGAAATTTCAGATAGCATGGTGCTAAGTCTTCGCGGTGCACCTTGCGTTGGGATGCGTCATTGCGCGTTGCGTCATTCAATGTTGCATCATTGCATACTGTTTTATGTGTTTTTGCTTTATTACTAAACTGTTCAAAATAATTTTTGTGTTAATAATACTACATTCTTATCCACATGCTAATTATCATTAGATTTTAGACAGTGAGATCATTGGTGTTCTATTTGTAAAGAGAGATTCATAAGTTTTAAAACTCAATTAGTTTTGGGCCTTTTGAGAAAATTATCTTGAGAATGTTTCATGACCATAACTCCAGGTAGCTTAGTGTAAGAATTTAGCATAATACACTGATTTGGAAGGAAATTCTGTGAATGGGCCATTTTCCATGATTTTCTAAAATATCAATGGGCCATTTCTTTAAAGAATACTAAGTTTTCAATGGGCTATTATGCAAATTAATGGGACTATGGTGCATGTCCTCTGTCCTTCCCAATCACTGATATTAGTGAGTCTCATTGTGTTATGGAAGGGGAGTCTAACCTTGAGTTAAGGAAAGGGCAGGTTTCACCTTTTTAAAAAGGTTGAAAATTATCTTGTATAATATACAAATTGGGTCCAAATATGGAAACATTTAATCCTTCCCCACCTCTCCTTATTAGCCATTGCAATATTGTTTGTGGTCATCTCTGGCAAAGAAAGCTGACAATTGTTCTACTTTGCCCACAATATGGAGCAATCCTGCCCCCCTCCCCCCCCCCCCCCCCCCCCCCCCCCCCCCCCCCCCGAAACCAAGGTCTATTTTATATGTCAATTGTATACAAAATGTTCTATATCGCGCTCAGACCCATTAATAAAACGATGGTCCGTGCACCATGTTAAGTTTTGATGATTAATTTCGTCCATCCGTCTAAACTTATTATTAACTATATTCAATAGAAAAAATACGGACATGTAGTTTCATACCGACTCGTTATTCATTCAAAGTAAAATTATTTTGCGCGAGCGGGGTAACTTCTTTCGTATCTTGTAAAAGCGGTGCGGCAATTATTTTGTATGACAAAGACGGCGAGGTCGGGTAATATGTCGAACAGTAAGACGGATTAAAACATATTTTAATGACATCTGAAATAGCGTATTTCTATTTCAAATTTACCGTCACGCTGTAACTATATGACACGTGCCGGTCAACACGATCTAGAGATTACTACCTTATAGAATGGTCGTCTTTTGTTGGTCATTCGATAGACATTGACAACGCAGTTATTTTAAATTGTCCGATAGATTGACGTGCGCCGTAGAAGCCAGGCACGTTCTCAGCTCGGGTAAATAAAGCTTGCGGGGGGTTAGAAGACGTTTAACACCTCCGATTGTATACAGCCGGGGCTAATTAATCAGGAATGCGGTGGTTAAATCAATCAATTAAGATTATTAACGCAAATGGGTACACAAAATAGTTAATACACGAATTTTTAGGGAAAAAAATATAGCATGGCGGACGTAAAATATAGCGTGGTGCTAATCCTGATAGCGTGGCGGTGAACCTCGATAGCGTGGCGGGGCCGCCACGCTAAAACGGCCTGGGGAGAACACTGGGGTTAACTTCATTCGGATCCCCTCACTCTTTATTTGTAACGGCATAAAAAGACTCAGATGCCAATAGTGGAAGGTTTTACATTCAAAATTCTACAACCTGAGTGAGTTATACTGTGAGTAACATAATTTTCAGTTACGATCTAGTGTTGGAACTTGTATTTCATGATAGATTATAACGAATTTAATAGATCAACGGGGAACTACTTTTAAATTGGTGCCCTCTGACGTCCGAGTCTTTTTTCGAAGGAAAAGGTCAAGGCTAATCAGAGTTAACATATTACTCTACATCATCATTCTGTCACTTTTACTTTCTTGTTAACTGTTAACTTAACTGGCATTTTCTTTGAAAATCTGATAAAACTGAAAAAAAAAAAATTATCAAGACGTACATGTATGTACAATGTAACTGTGTAAATTTACACAATGTTGATTATTTGATTTTAGCAAATTGTTACATCCAATTTGGAGGGAGGCAACAGATCGAAAGCTATGAAAAGATTACGAGTCCCTCCTCTAGGGGATAGGGTAAGACATTAAGAGATGGCTTGTACAATGGCTTGATTAGTTATAATTGCATTATGATTATAGATTATTTTGCGTGAAAATGTACATGTACACAGCTGGTCCATGATAATATTGAAAAGATTACTTTTTAATTATTGAATATTTTTCATGTACAGTGTAATTGATATCCACTCAAAATAAAGAGTGAGAAAAAGTTAAACAGCGTAATAAATAAACAGACGAAAAATTTCTATATACATGTATAGACCAGTGAAATCATGTAAATGTAAAAAGCATGTTATTTTAAATACATGTAGCTTAGCATATACATGTATTTTATCATATCTCAAATATTTTGTATCATTTTCCAGCAAAATCCCTGGACCACATTCCGAGTCGGCCTATTTATGGGTTTCTTCATTGTACTGGTTGTCTGCATTCTCATAAAAGGTAAGTCAGTCTTCACAAAACATGTCGGTCCAATGGACAAATACATGTATGCTGAAATTGGTGACAGATCGACAAAAATCGGTGATAGACCAACAAAAATTAATGACAGACCACAACAAAAATTGGTGACAGACCAACAAAAATTGGTGACAAACCAACAAAAATTGGTGACAGATCAAGAAAAATTAATGACAGACCAGCAAAAATTAATGACAGACCACAACAAAAATTGGTGACAGACCAACTAAAATTGGTGACAGACCAACAAAAATTAATGACAGAGCAACAGAAATTAATGACAGACCAACAAAAATTAATGAAAGACCAACAAATATTGGTGACAGACCACAACAAAAATTAATGACAGACCAACAAAAATTGGTGACAGACCACAACAAAAATTGGTGGCAGACCAACAAAAATTAGTGACAAACAAAAATTAATGACAGATTAACAAAAATTTTAAAAAGCTAGAATTAGATGAGAGGAAGAAAAATATTCATTATTTTCAATAATATTTATTTTCCTAGTAAGATAGGATCAGCACAATCTAACTGATGAAAAACTTCGACTTTGAGCAGTCCAACATCTCATATGTGTACATTGTATGTGCATTAAAGATCACAGTAATCAATAGTTACCTCCCCTTTTTCAGGTTTCACAGGGTCATACACCACCAAGGAGCTTGACCCCGCTATCCACATGTACCGAGGAATGTTCCTCGTCATTCTGATGATTTTCTTACTCGGTATAAATACGTACGGCTGGAGGTCGTCAGGGGTCAACCACGTACTCATCTTTGAAATTGACCCTCGTCGCCATTTGTCACATCAGCAGTTACTGGAGGTAAAACATTTTCCGTTTTTAATCTCCTGTATTTGGTCTTTTAATATACAAAGTCCTTATTGTGACATCATCAATTTCTATGGAAACAAGATTTAGGGAAAACATGCTTCAAATATGATGTGTCTATAAGAATTTTATTACATCATAATGCATGTTTACATAAGATGCTGTCCCTATGGGAAATAACTTGGACAATTGGAAACAAAATAGCTGATAGGAGTGTGATGTGGATTTTGTCTTGTCAATTTCTTCGAAAATGAAAAGCATTCAATTACCAACAAAACATCGAAATTTTTCATACATGTAATTTGATTTGATTGTTCAAGAAATGTGTTGGCAGCTGCTAACACAGGGATTTATCACACTAATACCGCAGTTGCTCTATTTACTATATATATGTGTTAAAGGGATCTAACTCTGAGTTAAACGAAAAATCCACAAGTCATCATTAAGTCTTCTGAAATAGGCTAATCAATGTCAAAACCTATTTTCTTTGATATATTTTGATAGATTAATTCATACTGAATCTTCATACGAAATTTGAAATCAGTACCTCCCTTACAAGCCGAGATATGTCCTATACTGCTCTCTAATGAGCGCCGCATTTCTAGGTCGGACAAAAAGGTGTCCGGTGATTATCAAGCAGTATAGACAAAATTTAGTTACTGATTGATCGTTTAAAGGTCCGAACACTTCAAAGACATACAGTTGCATGATATCACCTCTTCATATGCTTTGTACCATCTCAAACATCGCTGGTATATGAAAACCTCTCATATAGCTACCTCTTTGAATGCGCGTATATGTCATTCATAACTCTACACATGTTGAATTTAATCTCACTTAAATCCGACACTTTTCTTATTTCAAAGTCGTTAAAAAAGACTTTATTTGAAATTGTACTAAGCATATATGGGACTATTTCATACAATGTTATGTATTTGAGATGTTCGCATCATTTAATGATCAAGCGGTGCCTCAAATTGATCACTGATGCCTGATTTTCATCAGACACCTTTTTGTCCGACCTAGAAATGCTGCGCTCATAAGAGAGCGGTATTGGACATATCTCGGCTTGTAAGGGAGGTACTGATTTCAAATTTCGTATGTAGATTTGGTATGAATTAATCTATCAAAATATACCAAAGTATATAGTTTTTGACATTGACATTTTTAGTTTGCCGGGAAAAGTTAAAAAGTTAAAGAAAAAATAATTTTGCTATAATATATATGACAATGTATATATGTTAATATTCTTCATTTGCTAGTTTTGAAATTTGTCAAAAAAAATTATGAAATATTTATATTTTTGGTCAGATTGCAACGCAATTCTGGTCTATAAATTGATTATGTCTGTCTGTTTGTCTGTCTATTTGTCAATGTGTTTGTCTATCACTTGTCAACATTTTCATTTAATATATTCCAGCTAGCTACATTCCTTGCAGTGATGTGGGCCATTAACGTCTTAGGATTTTTGTTTGCCGACACGCTAGGAATCGATCGTCACATTTTCCCGCTCATCCTTGCCGGTTTCTTCATTCTTTACCTTATCAATCCCATCCATGTCCTACATCACAGCTCACGTATGTGGTTACTCAAAATCTTGGTGAGTAAATGAACTGCATGTAAAAATTTGACATATGAAACTTGCTGTTCGAAGAAATAAATCCATTGTTGCACCTTTAGTTTCATTTTTACTAGATTTCTCATGTAAAACACCCATTTTGCAATTGGAATTATATTCCAGTAAGGCATGTCCCCTATTGGCCCATTCACAATCTTCGACAAATAGTGTTATTTCCTTTAAAATTCTTAAATGCGGTTTAAGTCTCATTTTTGTGCAAATAGCACACAGCAATCGCCTGAATTTTTCACACTGGGGTGCCCGGTCTTCTGAATGTACATGTACATGACGATGCCACCTTCCATGTTTTTATTATGTCATATGCCTGAGGTTTGTCAGAATGTGTTGTAAACAATTTACACTTTAAGTACATGTTACTACACTTTAAGAAGAAAAAAAACCCCACACAACTGAAGAAAAATTGTGCTCCATTAACTTCTTGTTTTAAAAGATATCAAATTTTCTTTCTTCTTTCAGTTTCACATTGTAACCGCCCCCTTCCATCATGTAGGTTTTGCCGATTTCTGGCTGGCTGATCAACTTAACAGTTTAACCATGGTTCTTTTAGACTTTGAGTATATGATTTGTTTTTATGGATTTGAGGTGCCATGGTTACCAAATCCAAGTGAGTATCAAGTCTAACTTTTCCTAACCAAACAAAGGTTCACCTTTAGTTACTGTATTCTGTCCAAATTAAGTACAGCTTAAGATGTCATCTGTAAATTTTTTTTATAAATGCATATATATTGGAACAATCATATAATCTGAATACATGTATCTCTGACATTCTTTTCTTAGAAAGTCTTCAATTATCAAATAAAAACACAAACACTCAAGAACACAAATTTTCGGCCCCCTTTGCCCTTATAAAATGCAAAATTGACAATGTTGAAAGGCCAAGGTGCCTAAAATTTGTGTATTTGAGTGTTTGTGTTTTTTGTTATATCAGTCCTTCCCCCTGGAAAAAAAAACATGTTATTCTTCTTCAATTATTTTCTGTCTGACAAAAATGTATCATCTGACAAAAATGTGTCACCTGACAAAAATGTATCATTTGACAAAAATGTATCATCTGACAAAAATGTATCATTCGTTACAGATGTAGGGGTATGTAAGAAGAACATTTACGGAGTTAGAGCCGTAGTGAGTTGTCTTCCAGCATGGTTCCGTTTTGCTCAGTGCCTTCGACGATACAGAGATACAAGACTGGCCTTCCCTCATTTAGTCAACGCTGGAAAATATTCCACGTCTTTCTTTAATGTGCTGTTTGCCACACTTTATAGTGTACAAAAAGGTAGGGGAATTGAGGCTTCCAAATGTTTTTTTCTCACAACCTCCATGAATTTCACTTAAGTTCATTTCGCTCCCAATTTTTTATCCCTATATCGCGAAAATTACTCCCACACGTAATGTTGCAGTGATCATTTTGCGAAAATTTCCCCCAGCGAAAATAACCACGTTCACAGTAATTGATTTTTCATATTTACCACGAACAAAGTTTTATTGGTTCATGTATATACATGTAAGAATCTTACTGTCCATCTGATGTTTATTTTATTTTCTTGCTACTAATTCCTAGCATTTCATTTAACAATATACATGTTGCAAACATCCGTTTTTCTGGCTCCACTGAAGCATCGCCAGAAAAACTCAGTTTGCAACCGTAAAATCAGCATTTACCGTCCACAAACATAACGTCAGAAGCTAGTTATTCCCTAATTTACATTAAATCTTGATGCTTTTGAACAGTTTTAATAATTAAAAGCATTTATCTCTTTCTCAGTTATCTTAGATTTTTTCCTTTCATTTCACAAATTTTTGGCCGGATTGCAAAGCAATTCCGGTCTATGGATTGACGATGTCCGTCTGTCCGTCCGTCTGTCAGTCCGTCAGTCCGTCCGTCCGTCCGTCTGTCCGTCTGCCGTCAACATTTTGGTTAAAGTTACTGGTTGAGGCAAAATCTAAGGAACTATAGGCAGTAGAAACTTTATATTATACATGAAGCTTGCCCATGACAAGACCTTTCAATTTATGCCGTAACATTGGACCTAGTGACCTTGACCTTGGACTTCGACCTAGTTAAAGATTTTGGTTAAAGTTTCTGGTTGAGGCAAAATCTAAGTAACTATAGGCAGTAGAAACTTTATATTATACATGAAGCTTGCCCATGACAAGACCTTTCAATTTATGCCGTAACATTTGACCTAGTGACCTTGACCTTGGACTTTGACCTAGTTAAAGATTTTGGTTAAAGTTCCTGGTTTAAGCAAAATCTATGGTACTGTATGCAGTAGAAACTTTATATAATTAATGAAGCTCGCCCATGACAGGACCTTTCAATTTATGCCGTAACATTTGACCTAGTGACCTTGACCTTGGACTTTGACCTACTCAAAGATTTTGGTTAAAGTTCCTGGTTTAAGCAAAATCTATGGTACCGTATGCAGTAGAAACTTTATATTATTAATGAAGCTCGCCCATGACAAGACCTTTCAATTTATGCCGTAACATTTGACCTAGTGACCTTGACCTTGGACTTTGACCTAGTTAAGGATTTTGGTTAAAGTTCCTGGTTTAAGCAAAATCTATGGAACTGTACGCAGTAGAAACTTTATTTGATACATGTAGGTCGCCTCTGACAAAACCTTTGAATTTATGCTGTATTATTTGACCTATTGACCTTGACCCAGTTAGTGACAAAAACTTACTTTGCAATCCGGCCATACCGTCTTTAGCGGTGTTTTATTCTATATTGAAGTAATTTTGTATTAATAGTTCAATAATGTCTTCTTCTTCCGTTACAGAACTGAATCCAGATGACGAAGATTCTATCAGACAAAATCACGTCTTTTTCTACCTGTGGATCGTGTGTGCTATTATAAGTTCCTTCTACACCCTGACGTGGGATCTAAAGATGGATTGGGGTATCTTAGACAGGGACGCAGGGGAAAATAAATTACTGAGGGAGGAAATAGTCTATGCTTATAAGGTATATGTAATATAAAATTCTATACATGTAAAAAATATATAATAATTCCAAATATTAATTATACCCCCACAAACAAAGTTTAGGGGGTTATATAGGAATCTGTCTGTTTGTCTGTCCGTCTGTCCGGTTAAAAACTTTTGAAAGCAGATTTCTTTCATACTATCAATGTTAGGCCTTTCATATTTCATACATGCATTCACCATATAGTGTACTACATCTTGGTACATTGACTTTTTACCCTGTGACCTTTTGACCTTGACCTTTACTGTATACTTCATTTCAGGTTAAGAAGTTTTGAAAGCAGATTTCTTTTATACATAACTATGATAGGCCTTTCATATTTTATACACACATTTACTGTAAAGAGTACTACATTCTGGTACCATGACTTTTGACCTTGTGACCTTGACCTTCACCCTATTCAACATTTTAGGGTAAGAAGGTTTGAAAGCATCTCTTTTATACTATAAATGGTAGGCCTTTCATATTTCATATACACATTCACCACAAAGAGTACTACAGTTTGGAAGTATGACTTTTGACCTTGTGACCTTGACTTTGGGCTTATATTGAAATTAGATTAAGAAATTTTGAAAGCAGATTCCTTTCATACTATAAGTGTAAGGCATTTCATATTTCATACAAACATTCACTAGAAAGAGTACTACAGTTTGGCATCATGTCTTTTGACCTTGAGACCTTGACCTTGACTTTGGGCTTTAGCTGCAATTTAGGTTAAGGATATTTGAAAGCAGATTTCTTGAATACATGTACTCTAAATGGTAGGCTTTTCATATTTCATACAAACATTCACTACAAAGTGTACTACAGTTTGGTATCATGACTTCTGACCTTGTGGCCTTAACTGGGGTATAATTTCTCCACTTTAGGGCAGTTCTAGTCTTTGAGGTACATGTATTTAGGGGATATTGGGTTTGGATGGTTTTTCCATTACTTGTATTCTATACAGCTTATAATGTTAAAATGTCATAGCATTGAGTTAAGGTCTTTATACATGTAATAACATACATGTACATGTTTAAATAATGCTATGGCATTTACATGTAGTTTAAACAATATTTATTGGTATCTAGTAAATATGCAATGAAACAATGATACAAACAATGAGATAGGGAATGAGATGCTATGGCATTTTACCAACTTTTAGAAAAGGTATCTTTGAAATGGTAAATAATATGTCATTCGTATAGGTATGGCATTTGAATAGCATAGGGCAAGAGTTTTACTAAAATACATGTATTGACCATATTGACCTTCCACTTGTTGTTTGACCTGCATGTACTATTCTAAAAAAAAACTTTGTCATAGCATAAATGTGAATAAAAATATGTTATAGTATAAATGTGGATGAAAATATCAATCTCTCAATGTTTCTGAATCAGAATTTGTAACAATGTGAATATTTGTGTTTTAGGCATACTATTACTTTGCTATAGTAGAGGACACTATTTTACGATTTGCCTGGGGTTTGACAGTCTCTGTAGGTGAAGGAGTCCTTTACGAACATAAGGAAGCTCTGACCACAGTATTAGCATCTTTAGAAGTGTTCAGGTAGGTGTGGAAGTTACTTAGTTCTCTTTGGGAGAAAAAGAGAAAAGCGAAAGAAAAAAAAAATGATGAAATAAAATTTCTTCATTATAATTTATGGTATGAGGGGGGCTTAAAGATCCATTGTTACATGTATGTACAGTAATAGTGGGAGGGAAATGGGTATTTAACGGATGATTTAGGATTAAATACTGTTATTTAGATTTATACATTTGTATTATGAATAGGCAATGTAAAAAAAAAGAGAAAAGCATCATTCAGGTTTACTTATTTTCTCAAAATAAGATACATTATTGAAAAAAATATCGTCTAATTAAAATTTAGCTGAATGGAATTCATTACTCATTCATTATTCAGTTAAATGTATGTCATTTTCATGTCTTTTCTCTACAGGAGATTTGTGTGGAATTTTTTCCGTCTAGAAAACGAGCACCTTAATAACTGTGGACAGTTTCGTGCCGTACGTGACATTTCCATCGCTCCGATTGAATCCAACGATCAAAATCAGCTGGAGGAGATGATGGATGAAGAAGACGGAGCGTACGAACGGCGGAGTGAGAAACGACGGCTTTTAGGAAAGTAAGTCAAACGTATAAATTTGGTCTTTCGGAATTACAGAGTTACTACCCATTTGGGCTGGTATCTGATGTAAACGCATTATGACATCATGAAATTCCTGTAGAAACGTTGGATCAGAAACATGTTTTCACTGAGTTTTACTCTGGTTTCTACATAATTTAATGACGTCACAATAAGCATGCATCAGACACTGTCCCTAATGTAAATTAACTCTGTAATACGGAAAGACCAAATATACGTACATTTTAAGTGTATGTTTGAAGTAACATTCTGTTGTGATGTGTCTTTTCCTATCTAACATTACTTTGTATGAGTGTAGTGGAACTTTCTTCACATTGTAATGTCATTCACTATGAACATGTATGAAAGTTTCTTTAGATGATAAATGTTTATCTCATTTTGCTCTCTGATTATCTTTACAAAATGTCATATTTATAGAAAAAGGGAAAAATAATTTCAATACAATTACACATAATTAATCATATCTTAGTAACATTTTTAAAAAGTAGTTTGATACTGCAAAAGCAAGCTCCTTGCGTTAAACTAAATAGACAAATTTTTGAACACAAAATGTTGCTGTTATTTAGTTTTAGATAGAAATAAGTTAATACTATTTGGTATAACGATACAGACCGTTTTTTTACAGTTATGAAATGGATATAAGCACTATATATGAAAAACTTCAATTGTGATATCATAGAGAACAAAAAAATGATTTGTGCATGCTTAATACCGCTTCCATCTTACATGGTATTTATTCTGATGACTATTTTCCTCTGAATTTATTATCTCTGTTTACTTTCCTTCTACCCTTGACCCTTTCCGTTGGATGAAGGTAATAGCAAAATCCTTTTTGCTCCAAGACTTCCTTTTCTTCCCCCTTTCTTTTTACTCTCCGTTTCTCTTTCCTCTCTATGTATTTGACTACATTTATCTACTTACTAGTTTATCTTACTTTACAGTAAAAGTGCAGCAAATCTCCGTAGTGCCCGCAGATCTTCTGTTATGTTACGCTTGGTTGATTCTTTGGTAGGATTTCACTCTCTCTGCTATAAGTCTCCAGTCTTCAAATATATATTCTTTCATCTTATAAGAAACTAATGAAAATCTTGTTCCAATTAGCAAAAATGTTCTAGGGAGTAAAAGAGAGATATAAAAGATATCTCTTGAAAAAGAAATTTTATCAAAATAATAAAATGTGAAACAAAAAATATCCAAAATAGAAAAAGAAAAAAAAGTGAAATCTCACAAACTGCTTATCTAAATGTGATCTTTGTCTGTCACTGATCTATTAAACTGATAAATGTTCTTTATATACAGAAATCCCCGAAGGAAGCCGACTTGATATAAGTAAGATTATTAGTAAAATTATAAATTATAGAGTAGTAATGCATGGATACAGAGCTTCTATATGTTTATAGAATATAGCCTCTAAAGTACAAGTATGAGTACGCACAGTCTGTATTTTTGTGTCGCCGTCGAAGCATAGCGACACTTAGGGATCACTTTTTCAGTTGTCCGTCCGTCTGTCTGTCATACTTGGATGTCACACCCTATACAAGTGATTCCTGAGTGTCGATATGTTTTGCAGGCGACACACGCATTCCTTGGAATGATTTTCTTAATACAGACGTTACTCAAGCTAACATGATATAGTTGTGACATCATCAAAATGTAAGGAGGCTGCGTAAGCAGGATACTTAAAAGTGAGGTAAAGTATAGCAAAGTACATGTAAATCAACTTCTATAGCATTCAGATCCCCTCGCCCTTTATTTGTAATGGCATAAAAAGACTCTGATGCCAATGGTGGAAGGTTTTACATCAAATCGATGTAAAAGTAAAAAGGCACTTTTCAACATTTAAAATTCTCCAACTCGAGTGAGTAATGTAGAGAGTAACATATTTGTAAGTTACGATCCAGTGTTGGAATTTGTATTTCATGATAGATTATAACAAAACTAATAGATCAACTGGGAACTATTTTTAAAATGGCATCGTCTGATGTCCGAGTCTTTTTTCGAGGCTAATCCGAATGATTCTATAGAAGTAGAGGATTATGAAGATGTCACAATTGTTTTATGTTACATTTATTGTCTCAAATTGAAAGTAACTCGACATAACACAATTAGAAAAGAAGAACGTTGTAGCTTGGAGAGCTTGAACACCTTACTCATATTGTCCCAGCTAGATTAAAAAAACCCACATGCATGCATACTGTATCTCTTCGTATTCACAGAAATTTTATTCTGCAGACTACCTTGAAGTCTGAATGATAATTCCAGATTCACGGGCAAAATTTATGTTTTTATGTGATTTGATTCGGTAAATCTGGAAAAATTGAGAATTTTCTACATAATTTTATGTGTACACTTATATTAGCATTAGTGTCTAGTGGAAACAAATAGAAAGGTACAAATTTGTACATCTATAATAGATAGATGTTTACCGGTAGTTATTATTTATTTGGGATACTACTATCATTAACCCACATGCTCCCTAATCTTTTGCCGTATAACTAGAACTTTTCAAAAATATCAAATTTTGCAATTTTAAAGCAAAACAAGGTTATCTTTATTTTGATGAGAACAAATTGTTGTAATTAAAAATTTTGAGAAGAAAATAAGAATATGAACAATAGGTTTTCAAATGGTGGTATACCTTGCAAAAAATTCTTCTTATACGGTAATTATGATTAAAATCATTGATACATTAATACATGCTCCATGCTTCTTATCACAAGTATATTATTCATCACTTTACAGCTTAAAAATGGTAATTAATGTTTGGAGTCAATAGTTATTAAAGACCTGACTCTTTTAAAAGTTCGATACTTCTTACGTAGCAAGTGTAACTGGAAAATACAACTAATCCATTCAAAAAAGAATTAAAAAATTGAATATCTACTGTAAACGACTTTATATTGGCATGACCTAATTTTCGCGAGAACATGACAACGGATCACAGATTTAAATCATATTCCGTGGATTACTCTTTTGTTTCTGCAAATCTCAGAAATGGGAATGCTTGGTCAAGACTGCATCAGACAGGGATATCAGAAAGTTAAAGAAGAAAAAATCTGAAAAAAAAAACCCATTATTTCTTTTCTTTTGAACAGACTCTTTATTAGCAAGCATTTTATATTCGCATCTGAACAAGCTTTTAAAATTACGCAAAAATAAAGTCCTTGCTAATTTAATGTCGTTTACAGTTTCAGTAACATCTTTGATTTTCTCTCATACCCACGAGTGTGTTATACAGAGAAGGCCAATGAGATACAGCTATGTGAGCGACATCTGTATCACATATCACGTGACAGCTGTATCTCATATAACGTGACGCTATTGTTTCGATTGTTAATGCTATTGTGACATCATGATTTCAGCCCACAAAACAAACAAGCTATTGGCGATGTGGCAATAAAACTTTGTTTTTAAGATCGTTTTTAATGTATTCTTGCGATATATTTTGAAAAGCCTAATATTTGTAGTTTATTCTTATAGAATGAACCATTTTCGAGGGCGCTGAATTCGAATATCGCAAAATTTTTGCGATTAGATCAACTTCATATTTTTCAAATTTTGTCTCTTTTCTTTCCGTTTTGACTTGGCTCATAGATATGAGAGAAAAAATACTCTTATGTTCTTCTATACACCGCACCGCGGTTTCTGTATAGAAAGATACATCGTGTCTCAAAATTTTGCAAAACCCTCGGCAAGCCTCTGGTTTTACATGATTTTGGGTAAAACCGATGTATCTTTCATTGAAGACCATAAAAGAGTCTTATAATCAATTTATAAGGTAATACATTTAGGCTAAAAGACCATTTAGTTCATTCATTTCCTTGTCAGAATTCATTCCAAATTTGGAAAATTGCCTTGATCCAACAATGATGACTGTTACATGCATCCAAACATTCATTACCATTGCATTTTATCCTCGTCTCACATTGCACTCTCTATGTATACTTCACTACATGTTGTCATTCCACCTTACTATAGATATAATCCTTTCTCAGAAGTTCTCAAGAGTCAGGAACTGTTCAGAATAAACTACAGGGTGAGTCAAAAATGTGTAGTACAGTGTGGGTTATTAGTTGGTTTCAAAGGACTCAACACTTGATATTTTCAGATATGGAAAATGTTAGTTTTAATCTTGATATGAGAAAAGGATATTTGATGTAATTATATACGCATAAAATATCTATATCTGTAGTATTTATTTTCCATTTCCAATCTGACAAGTTAAATGAAGGATTAAAAATTTTTTTTTCGAAAATTTAATAATCTAAATGTTTTTGGATACCTATATAAGGAATTTTAAGATACATGTATGTAATTTGTTTGAATTGACAAACATAAGATAAATTTTTGGTATATGTATAGTAATTGTGTCAATGCAAAATCTTAAATAGTTTAAATCTATGTCATTCAGAGAATAAAAATAGAAGAAATCTCGAATATACATGTATGTAAGAGATTACATAATATAAAGGAATGAGTACTTAAGGTTTACTTTTCAGAGGTTATTTTCATACTATCTGACATGTAATTAGCTTACCAGAAAATTGATTTTAAAAATCTAAATTGCTTCACTTTCTTTCAGATCAAAGAATCATGAAAAGATTCCTTGGAAATTCAAGGGCGTGTAACTCTTGTTGGCAGCTTGGAAGTACAGGATCTATTCAAGATACAAGTCCAGAATTTTCCTGCCTAAAGTTCGTTTGGCCGAAGTTTTGAGATGATGTTTTGAGACGATACAAATTTGTATGCCCACCGATGTCTTTCCCTAGTGTGCGTATTTCTGCCAGCATTGCCGATGCATTTATTTTATAGATAAACGTAATTATGTTCCATGAAACACGCAACGAAAAATGTACATAAAGTGGTATGTACACAGATTTGATTAGAATATGTACAATTGTAGACAGATGTGTGTGAAGTTAAGTTTCCTTTAAAGTCACACTTATATTAAGTGTTAACTTCAATGAAAAATGTTGAAATGCATTTACTTTGCCTGCATGGTGTTGTTACTTATAGGAGTAATTTCCTATTATACTTATTTTCTGTGAGTCATTCAGTTTAACTGTTAAAGTGTGTGTATAGATAGTCTGTGTTTACGTGAATTTTCCATCAAAGAAATTTCTGATCTCATGTTGTATACTGTAGTTATTTGATCATAGAATCTGTTTAAGATTAATTTACCATTTGACTAAGTTTCCGTTTATGATAAAACGTTTTTAACATTTTCTTAATTTTATCACATTTTGCGAACACAGCAATGTTTAGAATTCTCAGGATATTAGATATAGGACCAACACTGCGTGGGATCGAAATGTATGATGTTATGATTCCTAACAAAGTTATTTTATTGGTTTTTTTTTTTTCATTTTCTCATGTAAACTTTTCTCTTGTAAAACTGATGAGCCGTTGCAGTAGTGTGATGCCTAATAAATCGATCCATATTGTCTAGATATCTTAAAAGTTCAACGTTTTTGCAAACACTTCAAATGTTTGTTGACGACAGAAACATTCTTGATGTATCATTCTTTTTGGCGAACTCTTGAAGTGTTTGCAAAAACTATAGACTTCTCAGATATATAGACAATATGGACTTATTGGGCATTTCCCTATTGCAACCTCTCATCAGTTTTGTGCAGTATCACAACATCATACGTTTTGATCCCATGCGGTGACCAAGCTTTGCTATGAAAAACTCTTTTTCTTTTTTGCACAGCTCGAATCTTTGTTCAGGCCAGCTGAAAGCTGATTATGTGTTCATTCAAATCTTTGTCCATTGGGTCAACTTTTCTTTTCATATGTTTGGACAAAAAAAAAATATTTTTTCCATTCCATATGTTGGAAAACTTGTGTGTCAGAAGCGATGGATAATTATTTTCCCAGCAGATTTGAAAATGAATACCTCAAGTGGAGTAAATGATAGAAATTTTAAAATCACTAATACATGTTGGTATAGTCAAGAAAACATTTAGTATTATTTTATAATGTTGTATGCATTTTATTTATGAAAGATGGAATTATTTTATCAATGTTTCACTGTTCATTTGTTATTTTCCATATTCTACCGTTGACAGAATAATTGTTGAGAACATGTCATTCAAACAGTTTCAATCATTTTTGTGTCGCCTGCGAAGCATAGCGACACTTAGGGATCACTTTGTCCGTTGTTCGTCTGTCTGTCATTCTTGGATGTCACACCTTATACATGTTATATAAAAGCGATTCCTAAGTATCGCTATGTTTTGCAGGCGACACATGCTTTCCTTGGAATTATTTTATTATATATATAATCCAAAGATATGGTTTGAATGAGTAAAGGGATTTTGTCAGATGTTAGACTTAACTACAAGTCGTGTATATTTCTTTCTTTAGTTTCCTATTTATTGTGTTTTATTTGAAATGCATAATCAAGAGGTCATAATTAATTCTATTCAGAATGACATGAACGAACAACTTTATCAATTTACAATTTATTTTTTTCATTCAAAGCAGTTACATTTACATGTGTATTACTGTTAAAAGAGAATTAAGGTCACCTTCAAGGTCAGATCCTTATATAAGGTGAATGTGCAATAGGCGACGTACATGTAATAGTCTATTTTCATATTACCGCAGTAGACTTGTACTTCAAGACCCTACATCACAATATTTTATGTTATCATATACTCTAATTTACATAACCGTTTATAAGCTTTCCCATTGGCCAAAACGCGGTCACGTGCAATGCGATTAATCATCGTATTGAACTGCTTCCGGTCATATTGACGCGTTTCCTGTTTTGTGTATTAGAAGTAAATTGTAGTCTGCATCAAGCTTGAGTGTTGCCGAAATAACTGACCGTGATATTTTGCAGCACTTTTAGATAAAAAGAAAATAAAATATGAAGGGTCAAACATTTTACTATAATACAAAATCTTTATCTGAAAAAAAAGTGAAAGTGAGCAGTGCTATAGATGCAAAACGGAAGTTACCATTTTCTCTTCAAATTTTCATGTATATGATAAAACAGTTATAGCACAGATGATTCGGTCGATATGATGATTTATGGAGTGATAAAACCAATATCAACCTCGGCCTTCGGCCTCGGTCGATATTGGTTTTATCACTCCATAAATCATCATATCGACCTCATCACTGTGCAATAATTGTATATTATTTCTTACTGTGATGTCGTGACATCTGTGGCATCACAGTAAACAAATTCATGTAATGTCAAATATTATGATGTCGGTTCTTATTGCATCTATGATGCCAGTCTAATTGGTAATACATGTATAAGAATAGTAACGATGTAACGATTAACCGAAAAGTCGGTTAACCGCGGTTCAAAATCTCATGGTTCGATTCGGTTCGGAATTTCCAGATTTCGATTCGGTTTTTTCTTTTTTTTAACCCTTGATTTTCTCCGAGATAACGAACGTTTTGATTGGTCACTTCTGACGAAACGACCAATCGTAGGTCGCTTTCTTCGATAGACTTTTGAGATCTTAGTAATGGCGACCCATACGTCAAAACAGAGGTCCCAGGCGGTCATTTTGATTGTTTAAAAGTCGGAGGATGGTCGATAAGACGATTACTGTTTGCAGAATTTGCAAAACTGAATTTAAGTATTCGACTTGTTCTACTTCGGCAATGTCAGCACATATATGAACTGAACATGTGCGTGACATCTGACCTGATCTACTTGCGTTCAGAAACTCTGAAAATTTATCAAGTCAGCCAGCGGGCGGCTCAGATTGCAGAACAGGTACATGATTGAAAATTTGGTTATATGATATGATTTGTGGAATCTTTCCAGTACATGTATATATCTAGGACAGTTTTAAACTTGTCTCATATTTTGAGTGTATTTGTGAAATGTATAGAGCAATTAATGTAATTTAAAAGCAATTCCAACACACTTTGTTGATTACGAAAATTCTAATTCAGTTAGAATATGATCTTTTATCCCACCTCTGGCAAATTTCTTGCAATCTGATTGGTCGAGAAGAACAGAATATTATATTGTATTATTTTACTGACATGATATCATTTTGATATCCTGCTTCCACTAAGACGCTTTACGATACTGACGTCACCGAAATGCTTTAAAATATGTTGACGTTACATACACAAGCCAAAAGCCATCGGTGGGATAAATTCGTTATACAGTGTTTTACAGGGGGGATACAAAAATATATTGGGTCGATGAAAAAAGTTGTATTGGGCGAGGCGAAGCCGAGCCCAATACAACTTTTTTCATCAACCCAATATATTTCTGTATCCCCCCTGTAAAACACTGTATAACTAATAATATCATTTTGATATCAAGATTACTTCGTCACATTAACTGGATTATAATACATCAACACAATAGGGGAAAATACCTAAGAAACTTGTAATAATACTAAGAAAATGTACTCTGTTTTAAACCGAATCGAAAACCGAAAAACCGAGGTTTATAATTCAAACCGAACCGAACCGAAAGATTTCTGAACCGTTACAGCCCTAAAGAATAGTTTAGTCTAGTTGATTATGTGAATTTGGAAAGAATAAAGGATAATTTAGTACTTATTGCTATTGTTCGTCATGGCTTTATGAAAAGTGCTAAATTTTCTATTTTTACACAAAAAATATACCGGTATTGTTTACCTACACTTTATTGTCATTCACAACTTTTATAGAAAATTGATGATAAGTTAAAAGATTTGAAAGAAAGAATATTTGTTTTATGTATTCCTGGCCATACAATGTATTTTTATGTTTTTATTTGTCCTGAGAGAAAACTGCATTTATCGTGTTATCATACTTTTATAATTTAGCTAGTTTGAAGTCAGAAAATTTCTTATTATTCTACATTAAGTCTCAATCAAACATTTTAATCTACAAAATTATTTATTTTGCAAAAATCAATAAATTTTTATTTGTCTGCAAATACATGTATCTTTTATTTTTTGCATTTATTTTTTATAATAAGTGATTCCTTCAAAAGTTTTTGCATTTGAGGCTAGGAAAGGACACAGGATTTTCACACTGTACCTTTGTCATTCAAAATTAAATTTGTCACAAGGTTTTGTTTCATCTATGTTGCTTTTTAAAATAACTCATCACAGAGCAATTTCTAGTCAAGATTTTGCTAATTTCATTGCTACAAAATGCACTTAAAAGAACAGCATACAAATCATATTTTTAACTTTGATTCCAATTGTTTTCCATGTAGCCATATACTGTATATGTATTTTTAGTAAAGTACTTAATTGATTGTTGCGTTAAGATATTTCGTGCATTTGTTGTGCCAATTTTTGATTGTTCTGTTTTGTCTCCATCATTTGTGTGTTTTTCTGTTCGTATCAGACCTTCTTTTGAATTTTCAATGTTATCAAACATAGACAAATTGACAATTATAAAATCAAAGGAAACTGAAGTAAAAGTAGCCTAGAACATGATGTTTCTGTAGAATTTTTACTACATATTATTTCTGAATCAGTAATAACTTGAATGGAAAGTAATTTTTTGAAAAAAAAAAGATTCTGTCCATGTATAAAACGTACATGTACCCTTGACATTGATGTCTCTCCACATTATGCTTGTCTCTTCTTGGTTAATTGTGATGTCATTCATAGATTTCAAATTTTTTGCTTTTTGAATTTACACTCATCAGCAGCTAGTTTCACAAAAATACTTACAAACAACTTCAGGAATTTTCGTAACTTTTGATCGCTTTGTTCTTCATCTAAAATAAAAATATTGATATTTTGCTTCTGATTTTAGATGCAGTATGTAGAAATGATATTAGAAAACATAATATAATCTAACCAGAAAATCTCTTGAACGTTTTATTGAATGACGAAAGTTACGAAAATTCCTGAATTTTTTCGTAAGAACTTTCGTGAAACTGGACGTTTCTAAAAATTTGATTTCCACTCTTATGCTCATGGTAACAATAGGAATGTTCTCATTCACAATATATTCAGCACACAATTTCATTGGCTGGCGTTGTTCTATAGACCATTTCCACATTTCCCCTAGACTTGCATTTTAGTCTTTCCAAGACCCAACATCACAACTTTTGACATTATTTTTCATTATGAGGTCATAGATTTGTTCGACGTCACAGTTAAAAGTTACGTCAAATGTTGTGATGTTTGGTCCTGGTCTGTATAAAATACAAATCTACTACGGTAATGTGAAAATCATGTACATGTACATGTATTTGCAGCCAAAAAATCATAAAGTTTATGTCTTCAAGGAAACGGCACCTTCTCAGCACAACTGCAAAGTGATGCAGTAAATTTTTTTTTTAAAAAACATGAATTAGAATGGGATATCATTATTTATATTTGTATGATTTTCTGGCAGAGATTGCATGATTTTTCATTCGCAAATGCCTGTTTTACTTTTCCGCTGACGTGTTTGATAAATCTAAATTTGCAACTATAAAATCTTACAATTTATGCCTGAAAATCTTTCAAATACTAACATCTTATTCCCTAATTTTGACATGAACTTGTTAATTCATGGAATGATTCCAAGTTCATCCATGTCTAGATGCTCCATGACCTTGACCTTAATCTGAACATGAATTCTTGTTCTGGAATGATTATTTGTACATTTTGTTGTTTATGTGTTTTTGTTTGGTATGTAATATGACAAACGTACATTTGTATTGTGTAATTCTATTGTATAACCATTATAATAATTTTCTTATTTTGAATTTCAGCTGGTACTGAAATTTGTACTCCAGAGTTTGTGTTCATTGAAGTTTTTGAAAAAGTCCTTTATCAAATCATTTTCAAATCCAATGCTTTAATTAATACATAAAAATTGATTTAAATCTATAGTTAGTACTTTCTTTACAGTCATTTGATTCATCAAGCAAATACATGTATACATATACATATAATACTATTTCTTTTACAATTTGAAATTGAAAGTACAAAAGTTAACAAGGTCGCATTATTTTAGTCTGCTAACAAATATTTAACCAAGGTTCTAATGTTACCATGATCTTTTGATTTGAGTAGATTTAGAAGCTGAGTATTCAAGAATTAAAGCTTTACATTATACAAACTTACAACTAATTTTGCATAATAACATGAGAATTGTTAGACATTTCATGTAAAACTATCTAGAAAAGTTTTATATTATGCTCATGTGGTGAGAGGCCAAATCAAATTAATGTTATGTTTATGGTCAGATGGGAGTCTGGCCAACACTAATGTTTTATATGTACTGAAAATATTAAAATACTTAAACACCTATCAAATCGTTTCTTACCTATTTCGCATATATACATAAATGAAGAAGAATAATCTTTAGAGAAAGTGATACATCAAATTTTAGATCAAGTCATTTTCATTGGTTCGCCATTTTGTCAATAGACCTTCTTCATATTACCACTAGTCTTGCATTTGAGACACTCCAAGACCCAACATCACAGCTTTTGACGTTATTTTTTATTATGACATCATAGATATGTTTTGACTTCACAGACAAAAGTTATGTCAAATGTTGTCATGTTGGGTCTTAGCATATATAAAATTCAAGTCTTCTGCGGTAATGTGAAAATTGTCTATGGCTCCATCGATCTTTAGTACATCAACATTTATTATTTTCTCCTTGGAAATACTGGATTGATTTTGATGAGGCTTGGTAGATTGCATGAAGTACATGTTCAATGTTTACAAACCAAATTTTCATTTGTGTAAATTGAGAAGCGACATTTTATATTCTCAGTATACGAACTGTATACATGTATATACGGAACTTCCGAGATTCGTTTCGGATTTGAGTAAGATACGTAGTATGGATTGACCTTTTTGAAAAATGGTCAAGGTCTTTGTCTTTGATGTTACAATAAGCATTACTCCAAGACCATCAACATTCTGTTGTCACAGAAGTGAAAAGTTGGGTATGAACTTTGACCTCTTGATAAGATCATAAGCCGTGACAGATTGAATAAAATCCTCGATTCAATGTTTCTATAGAGACTATTGAATTAAGAAATAACAACTAGCTAGCCGTGGTTTGTTGTCCAGTAATTCCCCAAGTTGCATGAACCAAACAAATTATCACCGATCCGCGAAGTATATTTCTATTCTGATATTGTTCTGTACGAGCTTTATATCACATGAAGGGGCGGAGCTTAACGAACTGGAAGTTTGTTGGAGATTTTACACCAGGCGAGTTATATAGTACATATAGGGAGAAAATCTCAAGCCATGTTAGAATACATTGTATTATTGAAAATCTATAATTTGAAATGACCTTGACATCCAAAAAGCCAAATATTACTGTTGACCTGATGAAAATCCAGCATGTACTTTTTTTAGCTCGCGGGGACGAAAAAGTCCGGAGAGCTAATGTCATACCCTCGGCGTCGTCGTTGTCGTCGTCCGTAGACAAAACTTTAACCTGGGCTATATCTTTTGAACTATAAGGGGTATGGCTTTGATATTTGATAGTTCACACCTTTCATTTGAGACCATGACCTTTGACCTAGTGACCTTGACCTTGGACTTTGACCGACTTTTCAAAAACATTAACCTGGTTTCTGACAAAAACCTGTATAGGCGAGCTATGTAATCTTTGATTACCTTATGTTTCCAGAATCCTTTCAGTTGGTAAGTTTAAGTATTCAAACCCATAGAATTTCACAAATCCAAGAAACAAAACAAAATCCTATTATTTGTATCGTTTTATGATGAAAATACAAAGTGCACAGCATATAAATAACATAATGGAGGTATTAATGGTAATTTTACAATGACACAAACACGGCACTCTCAGCAGTTGTGGCCCTTGATCTTTTACCCCATTTCCCCTTTTCCCGGCCTTTTCGCAAAGAATGTCTTTTTAAGTTCTTGAGTTGTCCCCTGTCTGTATGTTTTAGTCTATTATCACCCGATTTGGTAAATAGGTTACACAAATCTGCCCTATTGATAATGAAACACAATTTGTGGTGGCTGGTACTGAAATTAGATGAAAAGAATATTTAGGTACTTATAAAGTTACGACATGCAGTAGATTCAAATCTTTTTTTCTCAAAGAAATTGAATGTTAGAAATAAAAACACAAAAACTCGAGAACACAAATTTTAAGCAAAATGCAAAAAAATATTTCACTTGACAAAAGTCCATTTTTGCGAAAAAAAAAGTTCTTATAAAGGTCGAGGGGACCGAAAAATTGTGTGCGTGTTTTTATCGTTATGATTTATACTTTGATACACAGGCAGTAAATGTGTGTGCATCTGTGCGTCCTAAACAGGACGCACAGATACGCACACATACCAGGTGCTTTTACGGCCTGTGCTTCGAGATATAAGTCCTTTTATCAGTTCAGTAACAAACGAAGGTATTCACAGCACAAATTCATATCATGGTATACAACAAGCCAAAAGTTGATTTTATTTTCAGTTGTTCAAAAATCGAGATACCTGATATGAAAATGTTTTTCAAAGTTTTACAGATTTTAAAAATGCAGATTTCTACTTACTATCGGGACAGCAAACGTTGTACATTAGGTTACACTTGTAATTCATAGGGCAGAATCCATTAGAACAGCTCTGAGCGGTCCAAGGGCCGTTCTTTAAGGGCGGGCCAAAAGGGCAGGCATCGCCCGGTATTGTTTGATTCCCCGCCGTCAAGGATTCTAGCAGAAAGAAAAATTATTTGTATATTTGTAAAAATCTTTCACTTTTTCAAATGATAGTCCGTGACATTACTTTTATCTCAGGATCAGCAACTAAGTCACTTTTAAAATTGATCGACCGCTTGTAGATATATATATGACATTAAATAGTTTAAAGAACAATATTTCATTCAAAAGATTAGAAATGGATTGGACAACAGGCAAAACCTATTTAAGTCCATTGATATGACATTCAATGGGAATATGGGCTAATTCATAATTTGGAAGGTGATGGGTATGGGGGTTGTTTCCGTTGCTAAATAATAAAATATAATGCTATGAGCGGATCTATACCGTAGTGTTCGCGCAGCTCACTTAAGATGTTAAAAAAAAGAAGTTTTGTCAACAAATTTTCCGACGGTAATTCATATAGGAGGATAGATCTCGAACTCTCGTAACTAACGGTGTAAGTTATATGCATATCCAACCAATACTACGGTCACAGTGACAGAAAATTGATTTAGATGGGGAGTTTTCTATGTTAATTTTTGCGTGACGACGCCGATATACAACAAATTGAGCCTACAGAGAACGTCAACGACGTCACGACAAAAGTAACACAGAAACTTATTGCACGTACGGAAATATAACTTACACCGTTAGTTTGCCGACAAAGTAGAAAAAACTTCAATTTTTCGATTTCTGAAGTGAGCTGCGCGGACAGCAGATATTTTTTTCCAGGGGGTGGGTGTCAACCAATGCTTCTGAACGAAAGATATACTAAAGACGGGGAAATAAAGCTATTTTTGGCCTTTTGTAGGGGCCCCTTTTAATTCTGCGCTCTCATGAGCAAGGTAGGGTGAAAATAGACTAATTGTAATGTTGACCATATGTTCCATGTCGCGATGCTGATCAGTCAAGCTATGGTCAGCATAAGGTATTTTGACATTAAGTTATGCATCGACCGGTCACTTCTTGGTCAAACTGGATCCCTTGAAGTAAGGTCAAGGATGTGGTGCATGTATGTTGAAATGATAGGTAGAATTTCGTGGTTCGTCTGCGAGATCCCCCTTTTCCGAATTCTATGCTGCAAGCATAATTTCCTATTCGTTTCCCAAGCTTCGAGATGTAAATGCACGGAAGCGAGTTCTCCACAAAATCTCCCACCTCCCGTAACGTACGTGATACCTATCTCAATGATTTACCCTTACAACACGGAATATAAAGGAGTCCCTCCCGCAGGAATTCTCCACAAAATCTCCCACCTTCCGCTATGATCGATACATTATAAGTACAAAGGAGTCCCTCCCGCAGGAATTCTCCACAAAATCTTCCACTTTTCGCTATGATACATTATATGTATAAAGGAGTCCCTCCCACAGAAGTTCGCCACAAAATCTCCCGCCTCCCGTTTGACATTGTACCTACCTCCATGATTAACCCTGACAACACGGAATATAAAGGAATCCCTCCCGCAGGAGTTCGCCACAAAATCTCCCGCCTCCCGCTGCACGTCCGAGAACAGAACCTGTTCAAGCTCCTTGTAGAAAAATAACTTTGCGTTGGCATCAATAAATGGAAACTGCAAAATAAATATTAGATATGTTTAAACTTATAGTACTCATGTATTTTAAATGGAAATATAAATTTGATAATATTAATTAGAAAAACGTTAATAAAACCTTCCCCATTTGAACCACGATACGGCATTTATTAATTAACTATTCTAAAATGTGTCTCCTGTTGCTGAGAATCAAATTTAAAATTGTCTCCATTAATTTTGCCCGTGCATGATCTAACAGATCTACAATACATTTTGTAAAGTAAAAATTTGTTATATGATATGGCAACGAAACAATTATGATTGGGTTTTCTTTCCAAATGTATTATTTTTTATACCAAATTTTCCTTTTTATATTCATTTTTCAAAAATTTAGATTGGACCCCAACTGCTTAACCTAGCCCCTATTACGACGAACCCCCCCCCCCATACAAAAATAGATCCGCTCCTTAATTATAATACGAGACTGAGCCAGGTACATGTAAAACCTACCTCCACAGCTTTGGTTTTGTTGACGACCTCCTTGTATGCGGTGATGATGTCTTTGTCTATGGTCCCCACATAACACATGTCTCTGATTCGTCTTGATCTGAGGGCAAAAGTTTGCTGAAAGAAGAAAAGGGAAATAAAAAATTCAGAGAATACCAGGTCATAGTACCCCGTGTTTGGGTGTTTGTCACTAAGCAAGGTCAAGGTCACAAAGTACAAGGACAAAAATAGTACCAATCGAAAGGTATTGTCTGAAGATATACATGCACATGACAAATAAGACAACCATATCACATACCAGTCAAAAAGCAAAAAGATATACCCTTGGGTTAAACTTTCTTCAAAAGTATAGGCGAAACTCTGAAGTCAAGGTCACAGGGTCATTTTTTTTTCTACTCACAAGGAATATGTTTCTGAAATAAGAGGTCCTATCACTGGTTATGACCATAATATACAGACAAACAGACTTAAAACAAAAACATTATACAAAAAAAAGAAGCCCAAGGGGGCCACATTGCTCACCTGAGTTGCAGGCAAAAGAATGATAGTGGATAATTTGGTGGAGGACCTTGATATTTGCTTCCTGTTAAGTTTCGTGAAATTCTGTGCAGAAGTTGAAGAGGAGAAGTCGAAAATTATCGGCCAATCAAAGCCCTCGGCGGCCATATTTGTTAAACGATTGGCAAAAAAACCCCACAAACTTGGTAGAGGACCTTGAGTACTGGCTTCCTGTAAGGTTTCGTGAAATTCTGTGCAGCGGTTGCAGAGGAAAACTAGAAAATGCGTTAGCCAATTAGAGCTTTAAGCCGATCAGCACGAAAAGCCCAAACTTGGTAGAGGACTTTGAGTACTTGCTCACTGTAAGCTTTCGTGAAATTCTGTACAGCGGTTGCAGAGGAGAAGTCGAAAATGCGTTAGCCAATCAGAGCACTCGGTTGCCATATTTGTTGACCGATCGGCACGAAAAAGACAAACTTGGTAGACAACCTTGAGTACTTGCTTCCTGTAAGATATGTGAAATTCTGTGCAGCGGTTGCAGAGAAGATGTCGAAAATGTAAAAAGTTTACGCCGGACGGACGGAACGACGACGGACGACGGACGGCGCGCTATGACAATTGCTCACTTGAGCTCAAGTGAGCTAAAAACCCTACATCTATATGCCTATAAAATACAAGAGGCCCAAGGGGGCCACATCGCTCACCTGAGGAGACTGTATGTATGTTTTCAATCCAAGTTAAGACGTGAAGGAAATCGCTTTTAGTGAAGCTTTGAGAAGGACCAGGTGTACAATTTACTTCCTGTAAAGTTTGGTGACATTCTGTGCAGCGGTTGCAGAGGATAAGTCAAAAATGTGTCATTCAAATAGAGCCTATAGAGGACATCTTGGATTTCAAATCGGTTCGAAAAACACAAACTTAGTAGAGGGCAATGAGTACTTGCGTCCTGTGAAGTTTCAAGAAATTCTGTGAAGCAGTTTCAGAGGAGAAGTTGATAATGTGTCAGCCAATCAGAGCCTGTGGTGGCCATCTTGGATTTCCGATAGGCTCGAAAAATGCAAACTTGATAGAGGGTATGAGTACTTGCTTCCCGTGAAGTTTCATGAAATTCTTTGCAGCGTTTTCAGAGGAGAAGTCGAAAATGTGTCAGCCAATCAGAGCCTGTGGAGGCCATCTTGGAATTCTGATCAGCTCCAAAAACACAAACTTGGTAGAGAGCAATCAGTACTTGCGTCCTGTGAAGTTTCATGAAATTCTATGCAGCCGTTTGAGAGGAGAAGTCGAAAATGTGTCAGCCAATCAGAGCCTGTGGCGGCCATCTTGGATTTCCGATCGGCTTGAAAAACACAAACTTGAAAGAGGGCATTCAGTACTTGCTTCCTGTGAAGTTTCGTGAAATTCTGTGCAGCGGTTGCAGAA
This sequence comes from Pinctada imbricata, assembly GCA_033119305.1. Classification (NCBI taxonomy): domain Eukaryota; kingdom Metazoa; phylum Mollusca; class Bivalvia; order Pterioida; family Pteriidae; genus Pinctada; species Pinctada imbricata. Next base: position 59,741,201 of record VSWD01000011.1, on the reverse strand, counting down.
AAGATATCGAAAATGTTAAAAGTTTACGCCAGACGAAGACGGACGATGGACGGACGATGGACGGACGACGCGCTATGACAATAGCTCACTTGAGCTTCGCTCAGGTGAAATAAAAACAACAATACTTGTAGGGGACCATGATTATTTCATTCCTACCAAGTTTAACGAAAATCTGTTCAGCAGCTCTGGAGAAGTTGAATATGTATGAAAATCACCCCCCCCCCTTCTTCTTGAGTAATCTAAGTAACCCGAGAGAGATAGTTATACAGAAGCTAAAGCAAAATAAAAGACCCCTCCCCCTCCTTTCACTGCGTTATTGATAAAATTGATCTGTTCTTACATTAATATTTTGAGCTGCTCTCAATATTGTAATTTCAAAGTTGTATATCTAAGTCTTCACAAAATAAATTTGAAAATACTTATTCATCTTTTTAAAATTATTTAGTTTCCTTTTCCATACTTATCTAATAATTTAAAATATATAACATTCAAATGAATCGATAATCCAAACATTTAAACCTCAAAAACATATATCAATATTAAAGAAAGACAACTCTTGCATACATGAACATGTACCAACTTATACGAAACTAAAGTTACCAGGGTACCAGAACTTGAACCCACAAGCCTTAGGGTATACAGGTAGTAATTATTTCGAACGAGTCGCTTCCCTTCTGAGGCCACCCAAAGTTTGACAAGGAGTAAAAGATAGCGCTTCTGTGATTGGATAATATTCATTAATACAGATATGAAAGAAAAGTACTGATTGTGGACTTTCATTGCATGTACAGCATTTTCATGAAATTTATTTAAGATAGAAATATTTAGGGGTGCCAAATGGGGGTAATTTTTTTAGTTGAAACAGTTCATTTCATCCCCCCTTTTTTCAATCAAAATTTAAGGGGAGAAAAGCAACGTTAACCCCCAAATTTTTTTTGGTCAAAAGTAAGATAATTTATTAATCTCTGTTATGATGATTAGCATATTTTTCAAATCAACTTTTTTTACTGAGTTATGGAGGCCCAATGGGGATAACCCCTTCCCATAGAACTCTATGTTAAAGGGACCAAATAAATAATTACTACCTTCATACCTTAGGTCCATGTGCACAGTAAACGTATCTATTCATGATTGAAAAAATACTCATAAAAATCTGTGCAGCAGTTCTGGAGAAGAAGTTTTAATATGTATGAAAATCAAACTCACCCCCCCCTTCCTTTTCACATAAGAAAAAAATTCATAAAAATTCAAAAAATTAAAATTTTAGGATAAAATACATCTCTATAGATCATCCTGATACTTTCGGTTTGTCGATATGTGCTTCCATTCTGAAGAAGTTTGTCAAAGGAGGGTACCCCCTGTGACCTACTTTTGCCTCTGGTGGCGCCACCTGTTGATGGATCCAGACAAAAAACAACAACACTTGTAGGGGACCATGAGCACTTCATTCCTACCAAGTTTCATGAAAATCTGTTCAGTGGTTCTGGAGAAGAAGTTGAATATGTTTGAAAATCAACCCCCCCCCCTTCCTTTTCACATAAGAAAACAATTCATAAAAAAATAAAATTTTAGAATAAAATACTCCTTAAAGCATTAAGTAACTTAAATATGATAAATATGAAGTAAATGAATGTGTAAAATCATACACTTATTGAGTTATTTCAAGAAATAGTGCAAAAATGTGCATTTCCGACAAAGTCCAAAAAGACGTCAAAAACACGTCAAAAATTTGACTTCCGAGTGGAACCAAAAATAACAACACTTCTTAAGACATCTCTCTAGATCATCCTGATGCTTTCGGTTTGTCGATACGTGCCTCCGTTCTGAAGAAGAAGTTTGTCAAAGGAGGGTACCCCTGTGACCTACTTTTGCCTGTGGTGGCGCCACCTATTGATGGATCCGGACGAAAAACAACAACACTTGTAGGGGACCATGAGTACTTCATTCCTACCAAGTTTCATGAAAATCTGTTCAGTGGTTCTGGAGAAGAAGTCGAAAATGTTGAAAAGTTTACGACGGACGACAGACGACAGACGACGGACGACGGACGACGGACGGTGCGCTATGACAATAGCTCACTTGAGCTTTGCTCAGGTGAGCTAAAAAAGAGCTAGATATTATACACCCTGCCTCTATCCGTGGTAAGATAATCTGATATACGTCCAAAGACGGCTGTACTGTAACTGACCAGGCGTTGAACCCGGGAGTGAAAAAGACACGAAAATATACATACCCTGCCTCTATCCATGGTAAGGTAGTCTGATATACGTCCAAAGACGGCTGTACTGTAACTGACCATGCGCTGAACCCGGGAGTCAAAAATATACATACCCTGCCTCTCTATCCATGGTAAGGTAGTCTGATATACGTCCAAAGAAGGCTGTACTGTAACTGACCAGGCGCTGAACCCGGGAGTCAAAAATATACATACCCTGCCTCTATCCATGGTAAGGTAGTCTGATATACGTCCAAAGACGGCTGTACTGTAACTGACCAGGCGCTGAACCCAGGGAGTCAAAAATATACATACCCTGCTTCTATCCATGGTAAGGTAGTCTGATATTCGTCCGAAGACGGCTGTGCTGTAACTGACCAGGCGCTGAACCCGGGAGGCTATCAGGGAGAACTCCTCCTCTGTGGATGTGCCGTCTGGATGGTTCACTCCGTAAGACAACTGTAATGTATTAACCATATTAAACAAATTAATAAAAACAAAACAAAACAACCCCCTCCTCCCCCCCCCCAAAAAAAAACATCCATTGATTACATTCATAGCCCTATAATTTTTTCACAGTTCAAGGTCATGCTTAATTATTTTGAGCAGAAATATTAATTTAATCGCACATTCTTCATCTATATAAATGCGGGAGCTAAATCATTCACATGAAAACAGTACTAAACAAACTGTGACGATATCTAGTAAGGTTACCGTAGCTGTTTTTCAACTCTGAAAAAAGACCAAAAATTTTTTCTTCAGGCGATACCATTGCTCGAACCTTCAGTTTATATATAGGAGTCTGTAAGAACTGAAGAACCCCTTCCCTAATGATTTAAAATTTTGTAGAAACATACGAATTCAAAATTAAAACTTACGTAAGCAGGTGATATAAGTGGTGGTGGCGGGGGCGTAGGTTGGACTGGCGGGCCATATGGAGGTCCTGGGATAGGTGGACCGCCTGGACGGGCATTTCCCCATGACGAGGGCCTCTGGTTTCTACCGACCCAAGGAGGATTAGTCGGTGCTACTACAGGACGCGGCCATTGCTGTTGTGGTGGTGGTAATCCCTTAAACGGTGGTCCTCCCATATTCTTTGGACCCATATTCTGCGGGCTTCGCATATTCGGCGGACCTCCCATATTAGGTGGTCCAACCATATTAGGAGGTGGTCCCATATTTGGTGGCCCACCATTGTTTGGAGGCGGACCTCCCATATTTGGTGATGGACCTCCCATATTTGGCGGTGGGCCTCCCATATTTGGTGGTGGACCTCCCATATTTGGCGGTGGACCTCCCATATTTGGCGGTGGACCTCCCATATTTTGTGGCGGACCACCCATATTTGGTGGTGGACCTCCCATATTTGGTGGCGGACCTCCCATATTTGGTGGTGGACCTCCCATGTTTGGTGGCGGACCACCCATATTTGGTGGTAGACCTCCCATATTTGATGGCGGACCACCCATATTTGGAGGCCCTCCCATATTCGGTGGTCCACCCATATTCGGGGGACCCATATTTGATGGTCCCATATTTTGAGGAGGCCCACCCATATGAGGTGGCAGTCCTCCCGTACTTTGCGGTCCTGAATTATGTGGCGGTCCACCAAAATTTGGTGGGAGTCCATCCATATTCGGTTGTGGTCCTCCCATATGTGGTTGCGGTCCTCCCATATTTGGTTGTGGTCCTCCTGTATGTTGATGTCCCATGTGTTGTGGAGGTCCTCCTATATTCGGTGGAGGTCCCTCCATGTTTTGAGGAGGACCACCCATATCTGCTGACGGTCCACCAATATTCTGTGGTGGTTCTCTATTCCCCTGCGATGGACCTATCATATTTGTCTGCGGCATTCCGCCATTAGTGCTGTCGTCTGTTCTACGTGAAAATCCCCCTCCAGTGTACGGAGCACCTGTCAACACCTGCTGACTTCTGCTTGTCCGCCGACCCAAGAAAAGACACACTACCCATTTTGTTTTGCGCTTGTTTGTTTTCCAAACTTTGTGACTGCGCTTGGTCTTTTGGAGGTTTAGAATGGAAGAACTGAGGTTCTGGAAGAAAATCTAAATTAAATGGCTTAGGTGTTGACGTATGAGAGGAATTCCTCAGTTTGTTTACATTTGACCGAGAATAGGGATCCCACAATTTCTTGGAGGGAAAATTATTCGGGGCACCGGGAAATCGTTTCATTGCAGTGTCAGTAGGTTGACCGTTTTTGCTTGGCGCAATTAAGTTAGAATTCGCTTGATCATGATTCCAAGCAGAACGAGGGTCTGGAGTTGTAGGAGTATATGGTTGGAAATGTGGAGAATCCGGTTGGCCATGAGATGGTAAAGGCGGATTACCAGCAGCCGACAAGCTTCCCTTCACCTGAGCATTATTGCCAGACGGAGGTGCCTGATGCATTGCCCCAAGTTTACCATGAAGGAGCGCGTTGGTAGGATTTCCATGTTGGTTGGAATGGTGACCAGCATTGCTTTCCGCCCAATGAGGGGCCGAATTCCGGTTGTTAGATACATTATAGGCCGGACCATATTCTGGAGGAACTTTGATTGGGTTGTGGCGATTGGCTATAGTTTTGATACGGTCCCTGATGATCTGGTCCTGTCGTCTGTTGTTTGTCCCACCACTGATTGTTGTTCGGTGGCTGTGAATGGGCGTTGTTATGAGCTGATTGACTATTATTCCAGTTATTCTGACTTGTTCCCCAGTGATCTTGGGATCCAGGCGGTGCACTTTGCCAGTTTCCAGAGTTATGCTGATTTCCTGGATCTGGTCCACTTGGCGGACCTCCGCTTTGTTGCCCGCCTTGCTGGTTCCATGGGGGTTGCGATGCGTCTGCATGATGTTGCCCATGCCAATTTGGATCTGAAGGTTGTTGCTGTTGCTGTGGATAAGGAGGTTGTTGATTTGGTGGTTGCTGTGGATTTGGCGGTTGCTGTGGATATGGTTGGTGCTGTTGATCAGGCGGATGTTGTGGATACGGAGGTTGCTGTGGATTTGATGGATACGGTGGTTGCTGATGCGACGAGGACGGATGATCTGGATAAGGTTGTTGTTGATGTGGATTTGGTTGCTGTGGTTGTGGCGGCTGATTATTTTCAGTAGGTGGTGGACCCCATTGCTGTTGATTTTGATGTTGTGGATCATATCCTTTGTACTGCTGTTGGTTCCAGTTAGGATTTTGAGGAGGTTGCCCCTGTTGCCAGTTTCCTTGAGGACCTCCTTGAGATGACTGAGGGTTGCCTGACTGCTGTTGCCATTGCTGCTGGTTCCAATCCGGTTGCTGTTGTTGTTGTTGTTGGGGTTGCCATTGTTGGTTGTTTACATTTTGACCTTCTGGAGGTGGTTGCCATTGTTGTTGCTGCTGCTGATGCTGCCAGTTTTGAGGAGGACCTTGTTGATTCGGGGAAGGTTGTTGATTATAGTTTTGGTTGTTTGGCGGTTGCTGATTATTCCAATTAGGATTGCCATGAGGGGGTTGCTGGTTATTCCAACCCTGACCTCCCTGTGGTGGCTGCTGGTTATTCCAGTTTGGTTGTGGCTGCTGTTGGTTGTTCCAATTCTGGTTGTCAGGTTGCTGTTGTTGTTGTTGCCAATTTGGCTGTTGATGTTGCTGATTGTTCCAGTTCTGGTTTTCCGCTGGCGGTGGACTATTGTTCCATTCCTGGGTTTGTGGTGGTGGTTGCTGATAATTCCAGTTCTGGTCATTCGGTGGTTGCTGTTGGTTATTCCACTGTTGGGGAGGTTGTTGATTGTTTTGATTCCAATTCTGTTGATTTGGATAAGGCTGTTGGTTATTCCATTGCTGGTTATTTGGGGGTTGTTGATGTTGATTATTCCAATTTTGGTTATTTTCAGGCGGTGGTTGTTGATTGTTCCAGTTTTGGTTACCTTGAGGTGGTTGATTATTCCAATTTGGGTTATTTTGTGGTGGTTGTTGATTATTCCAGTTTTGTGGTGGCTGTTGATTATTCCACTGCTGATGTTGCTGCGGCGGTTGCTGGTTCCATTGTTGTTGTTGTTGTTGCTGTGGATAAGGTTGTTGTGGGGGTTGTTGCCAATGCTGATTTTGGTTTTGTTGCTGGTTCCACGCTGGTTGTTGACCCCAAGGAGGCTGGTTCTGAGGGTTGTTTGGTTGTGCCTTTATTACTAGGATGCCTTTGTAGAGTATCACCTGAAATGAAATGCCCAACAAAGCATTACTCGATTTAGCTTGTATAAAAATAGTTTGCCATGAGGTAGCAACATATCAGAGCTCAAATTGTTCTGTTGAAGTACATAAAGAAATGATAAATGTTCACGAATTTCAAATGAAGTACAAGGTCATTCATAAATATGTTTTGTTAGGTTTTGAAAGAACGGACATACATGTACATTCCAAATATAAACTCCCTATCTCTTGTGGTATTAGGTTCAGGGATTTTTCAAGTCCGTTTTTTGGGTCCGATTATCGGACCCATTCCCAACGCCAAAATGGCCTGTATTTTCCCAATTTATGGTTGAAATTTCCCAATTTGAACCTCACAACTTTTTTGAAGTGTTCTTCAATAAAGAGCAAAATAATGATGACTGAAATACATTGCAGAAATACGACATTGACGATCGATGTGTAAACTGGTCAGAAATCTTATATCCGGTATAGGTTTACGTTTTAATCATCAAATCTTATATCCAGTATTGGGAACCCATGGCATGACCATGTCGTCTTACAACAGCAAATTTGATACCAAAAATGACAAAAGGGAGTACATCTTCTTTATAGATGCGAGATATGTTCTTCAAAATAAAATTTTGGATAGTGACTATAAAAGAAACAACAGAAAGTAGTTCATGTTCAGTAAACAGAATAGGGCGACTCGGACAGTGGGAATGTCCCCTGTCAAACACAGACTTTGAATCTGAATCCTGATTGATCATGATCATTAAAGTAGCCCCTCTGACTGAACAGATGCCTGTTCCTGATCCTAGAAGATAATCATTATGTCCTTTGAAGTACAATCTAAAGTATAGATCGATGGTTTTACTATATATATCCCAGCAGACATTTCAACGTTGAATAAACGTTGATTCAACGTTGAACTTCAACGTTGAAACAACGTTGAATTATGGTCTAAAATGAAAGTTGTGTCAACGTTGAAATGCCAACGTTGTTTCAACGTTGAAGTACCAACGTTGAATCAACGTTTAGATATGGACATTGTTGCAACGTTGAAATCTCGACGTTGTTTTAACGTTGAAATTTGGTTTAAAATGAAAGTTGCGTCAACGTTGAAACTTAAACGTTGAAGTATGTTTACTCTCTTTTTTCCTCACACCAGCCGGATTCTACAAGTATATTCCTCCTTTCAACATGATCACTGGACTTTTGACAGACTGAAGAACATGTGCCCAAAGTCACAATAAATTCTTATGAAAAAGTGAAGGAATTTTCGTAACTTTCATCATCAAATAAAAATAAAATTTTTTGTTCATTCTCGATAATGTCCTTTCTGTTATCATTTCTACATACTTAATATAAATTCAGAAACTAAACATCGCGATTATCATTTTATAAGAAGAACTAAGGGATCAAAAGTTACGAAAATTCCTTTTAATTTGTCTTAAGTATTTTTGTGAAACAGGCTGTTGCTTTTATTTTCCATTTGTCTTTTTGTTGCATTTTCCATGCAAAATTTGTGTAAAATACATGCATGTTTATCAAGCAAAAGACTTAGAATATTTTGTCTCCACACTCGGTCCGTATTTTCATCATATCAAATCTAATAAAGATAACATGAAACTCATATTTTCTTTTAATTTAATACTTTACTTCTCTTTTTTATAAATTTACTTTTTTATACAAGTATGGTATTTATAAAGTTTATCTTTCACCAAGTTGTTTTCAATGTTCAAAAACCTGCTTCCACAGTTTCCTAAACGTTTTTCCAAATAGCTTCGTCAAAGATACTGCATGGTCGTTGAAAATGATGCATCTAATAAAAAAAAACTCAATTTAGTGGAAAGTTCATCTTCGTCGTATACTAAATTCACTTAGATATTTTCTTAACGATTACATGATCGTAAATGTAGTTTATACTTTACATACCTTCTTCGAATTTTGACAATGAAGTTTGCTCTCAAGTTCCTTCTTATGATTCGGCAATGCTTTGTATGGTTTAATAATAATCTGAAAGTAAAACAGAAACTCAATAATTATTCATTTGCGATTTGCTAATTATTTAATTATAATGGGTGGTTGTCACTTGTGTCTTTATTTATACAAATACATCTTCAATTTTTTAAATTGATACATTATACAAATCTTACACCCCTCTTTCATACAAAAGTTATTTATTGTAAAATGAATAGCCCGGGATGTCTTACTCCATTTTGGCGAAAGGGTGGGGGGATGTTTGCGGCCAACAGCATAGATTTCAATCAGCACAGAGATATCTAAAAACATATCCGCCTACAGATCATACAGAAAGAGTAACACCAAAAAATATAAAAGCGGTGTTTTATTTATAAATAACGATATGTTCATATTAGTTTTTACTAGGAGTCGGACACCATCGTCCCCAATATTTTAATGGCTTTTAAAATATATATATATATATATATATATATATAGAGAGAGAGAGAGAGAGAGAGAGAGAGAGAGAGAGAGAGAGAGAGAGCGCTCAGCTATTTATCTCTGACCTTGTTTATAAAGTACACAGAAAAGTTACATCATTTGTATTTATGGACGGCCGGCGCTAGCACGCTGAGTCAAAAGGAGGTCAAACTTCCTATACAGAGAGGCATGCACACTGCATATATACGTACACATGATATAGATATGTACAATGTTTGTATCTTGATTTGGTTTGTTACCATAGTATATTTCTTTCGCTCACTTAAACGAATATTAAAAAAAAAAAGCAATACTTCATATAATACATGTAACATGAGCACAGAACTACAGAGACAACAAAGTCCAAGTTTATCGCGATGATACCAAAAATTCTCAGTCGGCACTCTTCAATAAGTTAACAATGAGAATATCTCTAGATAGTACTTCAATGTTCTTTTGATAATCATTTTATGCATAAAAGAAACGAAATACAAGGTAAAATTCACTCACTTTATCTGTGTTCTCCATCCATGCTAACTCCTACTCGGACTCCTTTCAAATTTGAAGCAATGCATGAGTCATCTGACCATCCTTTGTTTTGATTGGCGCGTTAGAGAATGTACATGTAGATGCTGACCAATATATCAAGGTCTACACGATGTTTAGTGCAATGTAGGGGAGAGGGTAACGCCCCGTCACGGATCAAGTCGGCGAGGTCCTTGGACTTTGCTGAACATTTTCGTTTTTACAGTTTTTTTTTTCAAAGTCAAAGACAATTCCCTTGGACTCATTTTTTATACCCGACCAATTTCGTGTCCACTCCTCGTTTAAGAAACGTTTACTTTTCACATAATGCAAGACTTTTCCAATTGACAGAAAAGAATAGATTCGAACACGTGTGCCTACTTCATCTACCCCTCCCTCCCCTTTCTTTCAGTTATCTTTTTTTTAAATGATGATTCATTTGGTTGAAACACGCAACGTCGTATGACGTTGATAAATTCAACGTCGATTTTAGCAACGTTGTACAACGTTGAAATATAGTTGATCAACGTCGTCAACTTGGATCAACCATATTTCAACGTTGAATCAACGTTGCGTGTCTGCTGGGATATAGTACTTTGTTTATTTTATTGAAGACACTGTGAATAAGAAGGAGTTATATCTCTGTGTAAGGATTTATTCCATTAAAAATCAAATTAAACTGTTGGAAATTCCCAATTTCATTAAAACGCCGCGATTTTTCCCATTTTTACCGGACCCTGGACCCAAAGTAAAATACCCTGAAAAATCCCTGAGGTTACATGTCAAAGGTCAAGGTCACATTTCCGAAGAACATATTTTTTTTTTTATTTCCAAATGCAAGGTTTAGTCACAAGGAAAACACATGCTAAATATGAGAGCTCTAACTCTTACGACACTTAGGTGCGTTCTAGATATATAAAAGTTTCTTACGTACACACGGATTGACACAATGAGGTCAACAAATGTAGCACAAAAGGTAAAATACATGTTCGTCAAACGTCATTTCAGAGTTGCGAGTGTGTCATTTGACCTTGACAATCAATAAGCATCTCGTATTGCCATGACCCACATCTGCAATGACTGCAACGCAGATGACGCCCACCAAGTTTCTTCGAAATACATTCATTAATTTTGTCCTCGTGTATGAAATTAATTCACAACAGCTAATCCAAGGAATGTTATCAAGGTCAAGTTTACAAACTTAAGGTAAATATTTGTACAAACAAATAACGTAAACAGCTTTGAATTCGCACAACCTTAGACTGATTCGCCCTTTACTTCTTTCGCCCATGCACTTACAAACACATTTCGTTAAATTCCCTCGTCTTAATTTCGCCCTCATTGCAGTTGGCGAAAAGGGCGAAAATGCAACGGAGGCGAAATTGCCTCTGTTGTATACAGTTGCTAAACCAAAAGCACACTGTCAGAATAATGTCTTTAAAATTCCCCCAAAACATGAATGTTACGTTGCATGACATCAATTTAGATAAGTCTTTCAAATGTAAAATCGATAACGAGACTGGTTAAGGTTCGAACACCACAAGCAGCGAATTGGGATCAAAGATGTCCAAGTTATTTTCGCAAAGAATGAAATATGTTTCCTCTCGGTCAGTTCCTTCTCCGATTTCTTTCTGAACAAGAAACTTCATAGAATTATGATCCCCCGCTTTAGGTGTTTGTCACAAAAATTACTTTAGGTTAGGGTTGCGACTACAGGGAGATAACTCTATTTTCATATCACATAATATTTGAAACCGACATAAACTATACATGGTATAAGCTCAGATTGTTACATTATTTATAAAAAAATAATACTCCAACTTTCATTGCTGAATGGATATTTTGGGGAAAAATGCATACTTTTCAATGAAAAATCGCCGAAAATAGGAAAAAATTTGACATTTTTTCATGAGTTCTGCTACCAAAGATTCAAACATCAGAATATTTACTTTTCATTATACTCTTTAAAAGTGAGATAATTTGAAATTCGAACTTCAAGTAAAACTCTATGTTTTTGATTTTTTGCAGAAATGATTGTGCTAGTTATGGAACCAGTCATTTTGCTAAAAACTAATTCGGGTACATGTAGATTTGACTGCTTTAGGATAAAGCAATACCATAGATATATATATAGAAAAAATGTGTAGCTGGTGACCATCTAGCTATTAATAAAAATTATGAGCCGTTGTCATGGCAACCAGCAACATAGTTTTTATAAGAAAATACTCTCCTAAGAACTGATCATTTTATCAGAATCTCTCAAAATAGCCTTTAATTCATCCGCAAGCTATAAGAATCTTGAAAAATAAGGATATATATGTTTTTTTGAAATTCCATGCATTTCAGAGGTATATAAAGTTATGATGTGGTATTTTCTAAAATGACAGAAATGTTAAAATAGGGCAAAAAATGGACGTTTATAAACAAAAACAAAAAAAAACGAGACGGGCAAATTTTGAATTTTTTTTTTTTTTTTTTTTTTTTGGTCTGAATAGTACGAAAGCTTATTAGTGCCATTTTTGGGAAAGAAAAAAAAATAAAAAGTCGTTCTAACAAGATAAAAAGTCGTTCAAACGAGTTAAAAAGTCGTTCAAACGAGATAAAAAGTCGTTCAAACGAGATAAAAAGTCGTTCAAACAAGATAAAAAGTCGTTCAAACAAGATAAAAAGTCGTTCAAACGACTTTTAAAAGTCGTTCAAACAATATAAAAAGTCGTTCAAACAAGATAAAAAGTCGTTCAAACGACTTTTTAACTCGTTCAAACGACTTTTAAAAGTCGTTCAAACAAGATAAAAAGTCGTTCAAACAAGATAAAAAGTCGTTCAAACGACTTTTTAACTCGTTCAAATGACTTATAAAAGTCGTTCTAACAAGATAAAAACTCGTTCAAACGAGTTTCTTAAGTCGTTTAAACAAGATAAAAAGTCGTTAAAACGACTTTTTAACTTGTTTAAACGACTTCAGAAATTCGTTCAAACGACTTTTGAAATTACCATTTATACAAGATCAAAACTAGATCTGATTGATGTCTATATACTTGCATATTTGATCTAGATTTATGATAACGTCTCAACTTTACTTTTTGGCCGTTTGACCGGTCTTTCCTGATATATACATGAACTGAATAAATAAGTATACCCTTACAGCGAAGGGAATTGGTGTGTAACCCCTCTCCCCCCTCGGACTGTAATAGCTTGACACTCCATAGAGCCACATTCCTTGACAACATAAAAGTTGCTTTACTTGGACCAATTGTTACATTTGTAACATTTTAGATATTTGATTGAGACCGTCTAGCAATGAAGACAATAATAAGATACGAGTATATTCAATAATCAAAACCGATCCTACAGAAAGAAGGGGATTTCCAATAAGACACAGTTGCAGCATCCACAGCAAAACACCAAAACTCTCAATCTTAAAACAAAGAGTAAACAAGGAAAGTAAGAGACACAAAAGGGACAAATGGCAATCGGTGCCGGTGTTATATATAGTAGTTTTTTCCCCATAGTAGCTTTCCCCCATAGTAGCTCCCCCCCCCCCCCCCCGGAAAAACTGCTATATAGTAGTCTTTCCCCATAGCAGATTTTTCCCCCTACCGTGACTGGTTTGGATTTTATCTTTTTTATTACAATGTATTTTGCATCAATGGTTATGATATGGACCTAACTCGAAATGCTCAATCAATTTGTCTTATATCATCTGCATGTTTAAACATTGTGTATCTGTCTGTTTGTCTATCTGTCTGTGCCTGTCTTTATGTCTGTCCTTTCCTTTCTTCCTTTCTATCAATAAAAGAAACTTTCTTGTCTGTCTGTGCGTGTGTTTAGTTACCTGTCTGTATCCCTGTATGTCTCTCTCCGTCCGTCCGTCTGCCTGCCTGTCTGTCTGAGAGTGCATCTGTGATTTGTGTATGTTTGACTGTTTGTATGTCTGTCGTGTCTGTCTTTGTGTAAGTCTGTTTGCCAATCTGTCTCTCTATGCGTCTATCTGGCTAGGTGTATCTGTCTATCTGTGTGTGTTTATTAGTGTCTGTGGGTAAGTGCCGCTGTATATCTTTCTTTGTGTCTGTATATCGTTCTGTGTGTGTCTGTCTGTGCATGCATCTGGAAGTTTTTCTGTCTGTATCTTTCTTCATGTATTTATCTTTTTGCGTATTAGTATATGTGAGAGGGTGTATGTTTGAGTCAGTCTGGTTTTTTTTTCTGTCTAGGTGTCTGTCTATCCCTGAGTCTGTCTTTCTTCTGTCAATGAATTTTCTTCTGAAATGCTGTGGAAAATGGAGATGATACTGAAAAACATTGTCATGTGTATTTGTCTTTTTCATGTCTGTCTACGAGTGAGTAAATCTGTTTGTGTGTGTGTGTCTGTCTGTGTGTCTGTCTGTAAGATTCTCTTATGTATGTCTGTGTCTGTCTTTGTGACTCTCTATATATCTTTGTCTTTGTATTCGTCCGTCTTCCTGTTTGTCTGTCTTTGGGTTTTCTGTCTGTCTGTCTGTCGCTGTGTGTCTGTCGGACTCTTTATCTAGATATGAGCTTGCCAGTCTGCAGGACTGTCAAATCTCAAGGTCAGTGTCAAAGCCAAAGTCTTATTTCAAATCTTCTCCCTAGTTATGCTGTGTTTGGAATGGGAGGATTATTTTCGTGCTTTTTTACAACATGGATTAAATACCATTCCGGAATTCATTCGAGGGGGGTAAAATGGCTTTATATAGCAGTTTTTCCCCGGGGGAAGATCTACTATAACATGGGGGAAAATTTACAATATAGCAGAATTTCCCCTGGGGGTGGGGAAACTTCTATATAGTAGATTTTACGGGGGGGGGGGGGGCACTATATAGCCATTTTTCCGGGGGGAAAGATGGCTAGGGAGAAAGACTACTACATGTATATAACACTGGTACGACGACAATCTCCCATCAGAAATTAAGCAAATTATCAGAAATTAAGCAAATGATGTGGTTATCCGGATAACGTGCAGGTGCAAACAATCCTTCCGGTTTTTTTTTTCTGGTTACCCAGAGATCTCAAAGAAATGTTGTATATACATGTATGTATGACTCCAAAACGTCGTAGGGGCCTAAGTAACACACAGTTGAATATGTATGAATGGATTTAAAACAATTTAAACAAAAAAACAGTCCTTTATCTGGCAGGTGGGGCGAGCTCTTGCATAGTTCGATCGACATTCAAAGAGGACAGGTGATCGGTGCCCAGTTTTGGACAGGACTTGTCATGGTGTCCCGTGGTCAGTCAGAATGCAATGTTTAAGAATGCGCTGGTGTCAGGCTGTAGATTGATCAAGTACCATGCAGAGTGTCCTTCTGGTGACAGCAAGATAAATAAATCCACGGTATAAGATCAAGGCGGTAGATAATTTTGACGCATTTTAATTTTGATAGAAATTTGGTCTACCTTTGATCTTTTTAGGCCTAGCTACGCCCCTGGAATTAACACGTGTTTATCCTTTTGGGGAATATTTCAAGCCTTTTTATCGACTTTTTAAAACTGAATTGCTGGGGCGCTATTATTTTTTTTATTAAAATGTACATAGCTATAATAAACATACTTTCATGTTTTAAGCATAATAACCAAAGGGGAAATTCGGACCTTTGTACGTATATGTAATGGGCCTTTTAGAATTGTATCTACGGACAGAGCGGATCTTTCACGGCCCGAGCATTTATATTATTTTCTTTAGAACCACTTGACAGTAAATATTAATTTTGTGCCTAGAATTTCAAAGGGCATGGTCCCGTCTCAGTCAAAGACCCCTCGATCCTACTAACCCTTTCCCCTTCCCATGCCTGCCTAATTTCTTCTCAGCACCGCCCTGACCTCTCTAAAAGAGAATTGCATGATGATGGTTCTACATATATACATGTATCAGTAGATATGTATTGCTTATTGTATGATACTAGTACATGTATGCTTCGTATGCATCATATCAACATACATGTAGGTTTAAAGTCCCAATGATTACTATAGCATGTATCGATCCAATACTAAAGTTATACACTGTATTGACAGCTTTGATAAAAAGTCGTTTTAACGACTTTTTATCTTGTTAGAACGACTTTTATAAGTCGTTTGAACGAGTTAAAAAGTCGTTTGAACGACTTTTTATCTTGTTTGAACGACTTTTTATCTTGTTTGAACGACTTTTTAACTCGTTAGAACGACTTTTAAAAGTCGTTTGAACGAGTTAATAAGTCGTTTGAACGACTTTTTATCTTGTTTAAACGACTTTTTATGTTGTTTGAACGACTTATTAACTTGTTAGAACGACTTTTAAAAGTCGTTTGAACGACTTTTAAAAGTCGTTTAAACGACTTTTTATCTTGTTTGAACGACTTTTTTATCTTGTTTGAACGACTTTTAAAAGTCGTTTGAACGACTTTTTTATCTTGTTAAAACGACTTTTTATCTTGTTTGAACGACTTTTTATCTCGTTTAAACGACTTTTTATCTCGTTTAAACGACTTTTTATCTCGTTTGAACGACTTTTTATCTCGTTTGAACGACTTTTTAACTCGTTTGAACGACTTTTTATCTTGTTAGAACGACTTTTTAATTTTTTTTTCTTTCCAAAAAATGGCACTAATAAGCTTTCGTAGAATAGTTCGAGGAGATGTTCTTCTACATGTGAACCTATCCATCTTTCTTCTACCTCATTTCTATTAAAAGTCGCCACCCTGACCTTAATTGCAAAGTCAGGACCCAATTCTCTCTCTCTCTCTCTCTCTCTCTCTCTCTCTCTCTCTCTCTCTCTCTCTGGTATTTTATATATGTATTTCTCCCTTAGATAGATTCTTGTTTTAAGGAAAACTTTGTAATTTCAGTCACTTATGATATTTTGTATTACAACCTAATATTGTATGGAGAGGACATTAATATTGGAAATAAAATATGTTTAAACTAAACCCAATTTTCAAAAAAAATCTTAATATCCAATGAATAAAAAAGTCATTTGATTTGAGAAATGAAATCAGAACTTCATTGAGAAATTGACAGAAACTTGAAAAAGGTCCGAGGAAATGTCATTAACTTGTCACCAATACTCAACATTTTATATGACACTCATCACACGTATGATTCATATTTTGTTAAAGATGACTAAGATGCTTTCTTTTCTTTTCTTTTTGTTTATATATACCTCCCTTTATTTTTCTTTTCTTTTCCATCAAGCTATTTTTTTTTTTACTTCATTCATTCTACAAGGGGCTATCCCATCAGTCATAGTATTTTAAAGCATCCATTGAACTAAATGGATCGAGATGGAGTACTTAAACGAGAAGGCCAATTGGTCATAAAATGTAAATATCGCTCTACTAAATCCTTTATAAATGTACTTTTTTTAATAATAGACTGTTTGCAGTACATTTGCTGAAAAACATCTCGGGATTTATTTTGCATACTAGAGAGTAGGACTTTAATAGAAATTTATCAAACACCCCCCCCCCCCCCTTCCTTCTTCTTTCTTATATAGACCCTTTTATTATAGCTTGCCGTATAAATGTTTATTACAAATTCTATATGATTGGGCAAAAAAATTCATAAATGTTCAGAACACAAGGGCGGATCTGGGATGAGGGTGTTAGGATCCCCTCCTGGATTGCCCATGATCAGACTCCAAGGTCAAGGTCACAATGTCAGAGTTTTTCTTACCGATAGAAATATCCTAGCACAAACAATTCTATGTAAAATATGAAAAAAAACCATGTAACTATCCATAACATTTAATGTCAAAATCTATATATATAATCTATACAAAATAGGTTATATTTGTGACGTTTTATACCACGATTTCTTGCCTTCAACAGATCCTGTTCAATCATGAAAGGTTTGTTCAAAGGTTAAGGTCAATGGTCAAGGTATCCATCGAACTAAATTTCTGAATGAACAATGAATAAAAGTTAAAGGTTAAAGGTAGGGGTTTATAGTCTCGTTCGCTTTAGTTTTTATATATGTATAATAATTTTAAGTGGAATATTTCAGCCTTATTTGCTAATCTTTGTTGGTTTTTTCTTCTAATCTTGTTAAAATGTTATGTCTTGGTTTCCTTTTTCTCTAAAAAAAAACAACGGTTCCTCTGTGTAACATAACATTCCTGTTTCAAGAAATTTTTGACGGAAATAACAATCATGAAGACGGGGAAAAAGAATGTATATATATTATATTTAAAGCAAGTGTACGTCCGTTAATATGTTTAATTGTTGGTTTCAATGTTCGTCATCTCGTATAAATCTTCTATTCCGCGAACAATAGCAGGTCTTCAATTATCCGGTTTAAAGAAACTGTTACTATGGTAAAGGGCAAAGTCGCGGAAATAAATTACCATTTAACCAAAATGTTGATTGTTTTCATGTCAGTATGTGACAAGGCATAAAACTGACAAAAACCTCGAAAATCAATCAATATTTTATCATTTACAGATAAATAAGTATCCAAAGTGTTTTACGAGAGGGATAAAATAAAAGGTTTTTATTAATAATCATTTCGGGAACACCTGGATTCGATTTCTGCGAATCCATCTCTCCTGATTCGTAATTTGTGAACAGATTATTAATCAAAATTTTCTAATGATGTGCACTCCTATAATTCCCTTGATTTATGGTCATATTTTAGTCATATATCTTCCATTTTAAAAAGACGCAGTGGTGTGTCATAAGACTTTTAAAATGACGAAGAATTTGGACTTGTCACGAAATAAACATCGCATACAGGTGTATTTCGCACATTAGGTAACAAGTTACATGTCGATTTCAACAAATCTAGACCATAACTTTCGGAATCTGTTACGATTTGCATATGAATAACTTTATATAAGAGGTCGCCGATTGACTTACCGTCAGAAAAAGATGTGAGGGTCGCATAGCTCCAAAAACAGACCAATTTAAGTGATGTCAGTTACATGCTTAAGATGGCGTCCAAACATTATGTATGTTAATTACTAATTATGATCCAGAATAATTAACTTTTCATATGTCAAGTTAGTCTCCGACACTCCTCCCACATTGGGCACACACTTTCCTAAATGAAAACTATACACTGTATTGTTAAAACTCTCTTAGAAAATTAAGCCACGCTCATACGTACGGCGCGAATCAATCATTCGGGCATCATAAAATTTGATTAATGTACATTTCAACTTTTTTTTTAAATAAAAGTGATTAATAGATTTTTGGTAAAGTGCATTTTAATGTGAAAGGAGAATTAGAAGACAACCGTGGAAAGTTGGAAACGTCATCGTGTTAGAGGTAAATGAAACAAGTAGTAAATGAAATGACTTATCTTGAGAGAAGGGAAGTGAAGAGATATAAATGTACAAAAAGATATTTTAATGTATAAGAAAAGATATAAATGTACACGCGCCATCCCTAAACTATGTTTGCTTTAAACTAAGTATGACAAAGTGACCAATCAGAAAGGTCACCTCTTGACATGCATCTCTAAACTATCTGTGGTGTGAATATTTTTGTAACGATATAAAAAAAGAAAATTGATTCCAACATAATTACATATAGTCGTTTGTTGAGATAAAAATTTAAAGGTCAATGTGGATTAATTTCTTTAATAAATGTCAAGGTCACAGATATAAAAAGACGAGTTTGTGGAATACGAATGCCCTCTTCGGCATCTTTTGTTCGTATCAACAGTTATTTGTAAATGTAACGAGTTCGACATTTCTTTTTAGTTTTGGTATCAGCAGAAAATTCTTACACGTACCACGAAGAAAATACATGTGAAATATGTGACGACCCATTAACATAACTTTCAAAAGTTATGGACTATTTTCAGTTCTTCAAATGTATGTCAAACTCAAAGTTCAAGGTCAGGAGGTCCGAAATGTTGGTATCAATAGAAAGGCTTTGCCCCAAGAAATGATAACGTATAATATTCAAGCCCTGTCGCGTACCACTTAAAGGCTTTGCAGGCAGACAGACAGGCACGTTTGAATGAGGCTCACACAAAACTCAAGAAGTAAAGGAGGCCTATGTTATTTTTTTCTAAAGGACGTAAAATGTCATCGTCAAGGTCATATGAACAAAACGTTTGGTACTAATAACAAGGTCTTGTCACAAGAACATACATGCAATATGTGTTAAAGATTTTCAAAGGTAAGTCAAAGGTCAAGGTCATGGGCTAAAAAAGGTACATGTACAAATAGTCATACGGAACGCACACATACTGAATATGAGAGGCTCGGCCCTATCATTTATGGCTAATTTCCTGCGAAAAATTTGAAATATAAAAAATATTTCAAATTTGTCATAGGACACTACTATAAAATCTGTGCTGACGGAAGATACACTGTGGTTGAGTTAATATTATGTTTGACGATTGATCGCAAGTCTGTTTGCATGAGCTGCCATTTTCGTGTCTTTTGAAAATCTTTGCGAAATATTCTTAAAAAATTATTTGAAAAGATATCAATCATTCAAATTTGAAAATATCGCATAAAAACTAGAGTATACACAGACGACCCACGCAAATTGACAGCAGACAGACGGACTGACAAAAGGAATGACGGATCGTGTAAATAAGGGACGACGAATTGTGAACCCGACCGACGAAACGAAAGATGGAAATAAAGGAGATTCGAAGGGAGGGTATACACAGCCAATTGTGCCTCATATGGAATTCATGTGAAATTAACAAACTTAACATGAAATTTTTCACATGAAATTCATGTGAAGATTTTTACATGGATGTTATGTGAATTCAGTTTCCTGTGAAGGTCACTTAGAAAAATTCATGTGAAATTCATGTGAAGGAAATTTATGTGAAATTCATGTGTAATATTTTTCACATAAATCTTATATGAATTTCATATGAACTTTCATGTGAAATTTACATGATGCTCATTTCATATGAATTTCATGTGAAGCACAATTGGCTGTGTAATATAAATAATTCTTCGTCAACACCAACCATCATAAAATCACACGAATTGAAGTAATCTCTTTTTTAAAAGGGTTTTCTCACACAATATCATTCGTTCAATTTAGCGGGGGGGGGGGGGGGGGGGGGTGTCTTTCTGAGGTTGCAGAAATTAGGACAAACTAAACATCTACTTTTTTCAATTCATGTGTCCTGGATCAAGTAAAGATAGGGTCGTCTGAGCCTCACGCGACTTCTACAATTACCTCCCTGGCGAGACCAGTACAAATCAGTGCATTCTCAACTCCCTTGAGAGTATACAAGCAGAGCTGCTGTTTAGGCGTTTAATTAGGCTTTTGTGCCAGGTTCCCGGTATATTCCTGGGCGGAAAGAGTGCAACGTATTGTAAAGTAACTTGCCCAAGGTAACAATGGTTTTGCAATGATCGGCGACGGTGAGATTTGAATCCACGACCTATGGATTCGTAGTACACCACTCTAACCACTACGCCACCAGCACTACAAGTCCACACAATAAAGCACACGAGATTGAGAGTAACGGGATCTGATTATTATAGTGTGTTCGTCTGTCCGTGCGTCAATGTGGACGAACCCCAACTTAAATTCCGTATCAACTGACAACACCCCAAACAAAACTAATATGTACACACTAATTTTGTATATCTATTTATCAGGTAAATTGTCAAATAGACAAACGGAGAAAATATGCTAATCAAAGCAAGTTAATCATCTGAAAGGATTATACAGTGTCACACTTCTCTCTCTTTCACCATCATAACAATAACGATTCCATATAATAAGCGATTTTGAAAATGATTAAAATTCATATCGAGTTTTCAATGCAGATTCAAATTTCTTAATTGTGCAGTATGAAGAGACAAACGATTTGTAAAAATCGATCTTACTCCGGGAAGAAGATTATAATTTATGTCAAATGTGTAGAAAATAAGACGGTTGTTAATGAAGTGGGCTGTTACAAGCTAAAATTTGTGAAAAAAAACTAGATGCAATGCAGGTGTTCCTGCATCATTGATCATAAATAATTTTTCTATCATAATGATTCATTTTTATTATTAATTTGATTGATAAACATGTAACATCAGAGTTTGGCAAGTTAACTTCTTGTCATGTAATTAAGTGGAAACGCACTGGAAAAAGTCCATGGTAGACCAAGGATATGTGACAGAATAATACCTTGAAATAAATCACATTGAAGTTGATCTTTTTATAAATTGTTTATAGTTTGGAACCAATTAAATTAAGTATGTTCTTTATTGGGCAAGATTCGTTTCTATTCTGAGTAAAATCTAACATTGGAATGATAAAAAATGTCAAGACTTTTATAATAACCAGTATTTGTAATAAATCATGATAGTTAACAAGGCATGCAATATGATTGAATCGTACCTTTTAACATGTTTTATATCCATCTTCTCTTTCATCCGTTTTCAACATATGTCAGATCAGACATTTTCAGACCTACCTTCCTATTTCGTACCAAGAGTGTATTATTTTGCTCAATAAGGTGTTATTTTGGGAACCAAAGCGTAATATGAACCATTAATTTTAATTTTGAGAAAAACATCGTTTTTTCCACCTGCTTCAACAATTGCTTATGTCTTTGCCATACAAACGCTTGCTTTAACAATATGAATATGGAAGGCTCAATCAACATGATCAAGCGCTCAAAAATGGGAAAATTAATTTTATTGTTAAATTAAGGTCTAGGCGTAAAATTAGCAGGCGAAAGCGTAGGGCGTAATCGAATGTCGAAAATCGTAAAAAAGACGCCAAAATCGTAAATGTAGGCAGGTCTGCATTCTACGGCATCATTTGATTTTGGGGTTCACACATGTACTTTAACATATCAACATGATAAAGTTCTTTCTCCATGTATGGGTATTCCATGGCCCATATTTTAAAGCTCACAAGTTTTGTTTTATTTCTTAATAGAAATATGTTTTCCTCTTTTGTACGTTGCTTCACTTTCTCTGTTATTTCATCATTATGACCTATAATAGATATCCACTACTTTTAATAATTTAAAAAATATATATATAAGATATTTGTTTATGTTGCAAAAAGACTGTGTGAACGCAAGATGGTATGTTTGTGTGTGGTTTTACTTCACCCTTGGAATTGTCTTTCTCCATGCTTGATAATATGTGAGTAAAATTTTGTTGGAAAATATTATACATCTATTTCCAACAGATTCGACGGACTCTAGAACTTGAACAATAAAAAATGAAAAATTATGAAATAATAGAAGAACTCAATGAGATTAACAGGTCTAATGTACAAATAAAGATCTCGCTGACCTCTTCTCAATCTAAACAGTGTTAAAATCATCTCGGTAATTGCAATATCTGGATAGCTTCTAAGGCTAAGATGATGGTCAGCATGTTGACCTTTGTTGATTGAAACCATCTTTAAATAGCATCATGGTTTATTCGCTATTTTCGAAAATTAGAGTTACTTCCCCTTTGAGACGGTATCTGATGAAGACTGATTATGACGTCATCAAATTCTATGGAAACAGTCCTAAAAGTCTGGGAAATTGACAGTATAAAATCGACGTTACCATACCATTTTCATGACGTATGCGTCACAATGGTTTTACGTCAGATACCGTCTGTAAGGGGAAAAAACTCTGTATTCCGCAAAGACTCAATATAGGTAAAGATATGCCGTGATTCTGACTATCTATATTGCACGATTCAATATCAATTTGTACGACAGATATCTTAAAGAAAAATTGGAAATAATGTATTAAAACAAAGCTGCTTGTGGGATTAAAATTAGATTTTATTGCTTCAACAATAAATACTATAACATCATGAAAAAAAATTGCACCATATCACAAGAATACTATCTGTCCCTCCCTTTTATCACAATCCCCCCTATCCATCATATTTCTCCTCTTATATACAGACCTGCCCACCCATTTCTTTAGAAAAGTGTAATATTTTGCTCAAGAAAGTGTAATTTGGGAAGTAAAGTGTAATGTAACAAAAAAGACAGTAACTTTGATAAAGACATTGTTTTTAACACTCTTTGACATTGTTACAAATCTAAATCATTTACACGGTTGTATATATACCATATCAAACACTCAACGCTCAAATAATTTATGTATGCGAGTCTATTCGTTGGTTAGAGATACTATTAAAAAGTAATTCTGCTTAGAAATATGTTGGAAGCATAAAATTGAGCAGCTTAAGCGTATAGCGTAATTTTTGGTCAAAAATCATAAAAAATAAGCCAAAATCGTAAAAGTAGGCAGGTCTGTATATATCATGTATAAAAATGCCCCTCCTGGAAAAATCACATTTCAAGGAAAGCCCCTCCTCTTAATTATACAATCCCATCCCCTCTCTCTTCTTTTGGTGAAATTCCTGCACCTCACTTCAGCTATTTATTTATCAACATCCTCTTGCTCTCCTAATCCTTTTCCTTAACAATGCCTCTCCAGATAAACTTTCTCATGTCTAGGAAGACCCCTCCTCTTAATTACATACCCTCCCCACTCCTCCTTCCCTTCTTTCTCTATAATTTCTGCATCTCACTTCTCTTTATTTCAATGACTAAACCTCATCACATCACAGATTCTTTTCTATAACAATGACCTCCTAAACCCGAACCCCCATTGTCCCTGAACATTGCTATTCCTGCCCTCCCCCCAACCCCGCCCTCACTCCCAGCCTCTAAACAAGGATCTCCTCTGTAACAAGAACCGTGATTGGATGATATTTATAGTTCCGATCGTCTTTTTCTGAGGTCCGTGATTTCACAACACACGATACGTCCAGACTGAACTTTCCTGTATAATGAAGTAGGTACGATGTCTGTAAGTGAATGACTTGGTTTGTCTGTGTCTGAAATACGAAGAATAAAGACAGTATAAGGCAACAAGAACTCCATCTAAAACGCTGTAATTCTGACATCAGGAAATTTGGTATTTTGACTAAAATTTCTCATTTATTGTGTCACCTGCGAAGCATAGCGACACTTAGGGATCACTTTGTCCGTCTGTCTGTCATGCTTGGATGTCACATCCTATAAAATGATTCCTGAGTGTCGCTATGTTTCGCAGGCAACACATGCATTCCTTGGAATTATTTTCTATTGAGGTATACTGGTAAATCCTAAAAAAAAAAGCCGCAAGAGTAAATAATCTGCAGGCCTAAAACGACGTTGAAAATCACAGAAAAAATGCCAATCTAGTACATAATACCGTACATGTATTTAAGGAGTCTCCAAATCAATGATATCACACCTGTAAGTGGATTTATACATTATGCGTGATAATCAAACGGCCAGTCAAAGCATTGTTTGACAGTCCATTGATTAAGAAGTCATAACCTAAGAGTCTGCTAGATGTTGGACATTTGTCAATCCCTCTATAGACCATTTTCCGATCTTGTTAGAGAGCACAAAATGTCTGAGTCAACATCTTTTCGCGTTGTTTTACATTATGACATCATTGTTTAAAGTCGCAATTCCATTGAGACCTCACAATGAAAAAGTGTGGATAAATTGTCTACCTCGGACATTTTTCGTCATTTTGTCAGCCATTATAAATTACAACATTAGTGATCTATTAAGCAATCTGAGCATGGTCCAGGGACATTACCTCTTCACATTGAGTATAAAACTTAAATGGACAGACAAACAGAAAGACTGACAGGTAAATGTACCTACCATATGACACTGTGGTGGACTTACAGACAGACAAACAGACAGACAGACAAACAGACATACCATATGACACTGTGTTGAGCTTGGTCCCAGGGAGATCACTTCATCCATTATTTCACCTCTATATTGTTCATACTGAGAACATTTGTACTGACAGGATTCCAGTCAGACAAACAGATATATGTTGAGAAAAACAGACAGAGATACATTCCATATGACACTGTGTTGAGCTTGGTCCCAGTGAGATAACTTCATCCATTATTTCACCTCTCTCTTGTTCACACTGAGAACATTGGACTGACAGAACTACAGTGGTGGACTTACAAACAGACAGACAGGCAAACAGAGATACATACCATATGACACTGTGTTGAGCTTGATCCCAGTGAGATCACATCATCCATTATTTCACCTCTCTCCTGTTCACACTGAGAACATTGGACTGACAGAACTACAGTGGTGGACTTACAGACAGACAAACAGACAGACAGGTAAACAGAGATACATACCATATGACACTGTGTTGAGCTTGATCCCAGTGAGATCACTTCATCCATTATTTCACCTCTCTCCTGTTCACACTGAGAACATTGGACTGACAGAACTACAGTGGTGGACTTACAGACAGACAAACAGACAGACAGGTAAACAGAGATACATACCATATGACACTGTGTTGAGCTTGATCCCAGTGAGATCACTTCATCCATTATTTCACCTCTCTCCTGTTCACACTGAGAACATTGGACTGACAGAACTACAGTGGTATCTGATGACAACTTTATGTCTACAATTAGAAAGTTTTTCAAAATTCAGTTCATGATGGAAATCTTACTTTATCTGGTATATTTTGAACGTCAAACTCATCATGTCTAAGGCTGCAACGATTCACCGTGGTGCTTGATCAACCATGATTTATATTGATGGTTCGATTCATGGTATGCCACTATCTATGTATCAAGCTATTTCGACTTATTCGAAAAACAACTTAATGTTGTATTTGAAGCATGTTTTCCCTGAATATTATGCTTTTACCAAATAGAATTTGATGATGTCACAATCAATTATCGTCAGATACCGTCCAAAATGAGAAGGGTATGAAAAGATTGAATATCGTGAGAAGTATCGCATTGTAAGCATAGGGTAACGTTGCAGCCCTAACCATGTGTCAGAACATTATTATTTGCTGATGGAAAAGTAACTTCCCTTATTTTGTTTTCTGTAAGGAAAGCAAAATTGTGAAGCCTTAGTACGTTTTAAATCCTTTATTTTAACTACTATAAATGTATCAAGGTATAGAACATAATTGAAATTGTATAGTAAGTTCCCACATAACCATATATTTCCTCAAATTTGCTAGTGAGTTATCTCCCTCCTTGGATTACAACTCTCGGACTTTATCCATCTCTGCTATGTTAAAATTGCTCTCCTTAAACAAATTTTCTGAAGTTTTCACATCATATACATCAATGTCTTGATGAGAATTACAGACATAAGATATTTTTTAAAGAAGTAGTCAGAAGGTTAGTTATGAAATCCCTTCTGAATTTATAAACCTTATAATGTCACCATTTTGCATGGTAGAAATTGATAAAGTCAAAGAGTTGTAATCCAATATGGGGGTTAACTTGGAGGTATGACATCATCATGGGAAGAAACTACTGATGCAGAGATTACACAGGGGATTTTAAATTCCAATGTCTTAATATAATCTAATCCTGCATCATCATCATGTCAAGTATTTTCTTCAAGTTTAATTGATACATGTAGGTTCTTGCTATTTGTCTTTTTTTTTTTTTAACAATTTTCGATTTCAAATCAATGTTACCTGTTTTCCATGAGACCTCCACATTAAGGTCAAGGACATTTCCAATAGAGATGCACGGTGATGTGTTCAGCTCATGTGACTCTCCATTCAGTTTGACATCTGTAAAACAATATAAAATTAATGTACATGAAAATTATCGAAAATCTCACAATTTTTTTACTCTTAGTCCAGATGTCCATATGTCTGTTAAGTACAGCCAACTGGTAAACATTTACATACATGTACCTGTAAGGTAATTCCTGTAAACGTGGTTATTTTCGCTGGGAATTTTTCACGACATGATCATTGCACCATGTAGCTATCAATTCCAGTAGATTTTTCCACTAGATATATTTTTTTTTTTTGCAAAACATTCCAGTTTTCAATAAAAATGTCAATTTTCCATGGAAAGACATTGCCTAAGACAAAATCAAAATTTTATAATTTCTGTGTTAATACATGTATGAATTATGTAGACAATTATTTGTAGAATTTTTAAACAGTTTGGAACTCAGAACAAAAAATATTGGGATATGTTTTTAAACAAATTTCAATGTTTATATAATCTGAATACTTATTTATGGTCAGTAATGTATATAAATGTACGTGTACATACCCCAGTTGATATCGGAAACACCAATCTGCTCCACCTGCTCGGACGTCCATGTCAGGTGAGCAAGACTAACGCGACCTTTAACCTTGGCTGATGGCTGATAACAGGAGTTAAGGAAAATCTAGTCTCACATTTACCTGATTAATGAGAAACTTCAGGGGGAGATATGGTTTGATCTTGAAAGATTGAAAATCACCTTCTTCATATTGAGTTATGGACTGTTACGATCAACTTAAAATTTGACCTTGACCTTGTCCAAGTATTGACTCAGAGATCACTATATCTATTTTAGCCACACACTCTGCATGTAATTCAATAACATGAAAAGTCGTCTCTTAAAGTACTTACCATTTAAATAATAATTATTTAATAATAATATAATTATTGTTTATTCTGTACAATCAACCAATAATATTTTCTCACACACAGAAACATCGAAGATAAAAAAAAATCATTATCAAAATCACAACTGAAGGATACAATGGACCATTGGATATCAACCAAGCTATCTATATATAGACTAGTACGACTAACACCACCACTAACGGACGCTTCCTTAGCACCGTGACATGGGCTTGTATAAGAAGAATGCAAATTTTCGGCATGTACTTCCGCACCATCAGTAGTGGCAGGGAATATACACCTCTCCAAATGAATTGCTATCCTGTAAAAAATGAGGGGGAAAATCATTACATATTGTTATACCCTTATCAGTATCTCTATATAAAATATCCATAGAAAAAATGCCTATAAATTCGAATATTTGACCAAGCAGTCAATATTTACATCAATATTGGCCCTAGGGCAAAAATAGCAATCCAAGGAATGCTTGTGTCGCCTGCGAAGCGGTTTGATTATTATTCTAGAAAGTGGATCAAAATTATTGGTATCAGTAGAAAAGTATTTTCAAATGAAATTCATTTGAAATATCAGACCACTTAATTACAAATTAAAAGATGTGGTGATTCTCAAATTTTCAGAAAAGAGTGTCAATCATCTAGGTCAAGGTCAATACGTAAAAATTGGTAACAAAAAGGTCTCATCATAAGAAATATTAAAGACCTATCAACTACTGTACCAATTAAAAGATATAAACAACCTTAGAAAAGTAGGTCAAATATCTAGGTCAAGGTCAAAAGGTAAAAAATTATGGTATGTGTAGAATGGCATTGTTAAAAGGAAAATACATGTGAAATATCAAAGCCCTATCACCTACCAATCAAAAGATATAGCCAATATTACTTTTCTTGAAAAGTAGATCAAATATCTAGGTCAAGTTCAAAAGGTCAAATATTATGGTCTGTGTAGAAAGGTCTTGTCACAAGGAATACTCATGTGAAATACCAAAGCCTATCACTTACCAATCATAAGATATATCCATTCTTAATTTTTTGTGAAAAGTAGGTCAAATATGTAGGTCAAGGTCAATAGGTCAAAAACCATGGTATGTGTAGGAAGGTCCTGTCACAAGGAATACACATGTGAAATATCAAAGCCCATCACTTACCAATCAAAAGATATAGCGAATCTTATCTTTTTTTTCAAAAGTAGGTCAAATATCTAGGTCAAGGTCACAAGGTAAAAAATTATGGTATGTGTTAGAAGGTCTTGTCACAAGGAATACACATGTGAAATACCAAAGCCCTATCACTTACCAATCATAAGATATATCCATTCTTATTTTTTGTGAAAAGTAGGTCAAATATGTAGGTCAAGGTCAATAGGTCAAAAACCATGGTATGTGTAGGAAGGTCTTGTCACAAGGAATACACATGTGAAATTTCAAAGCCCTATCACTTACCAATCAAAAGATATAGCAAATCTTATCTTTTTTTCAAAAGTAGGTTAAATATCTAGGTCAAGGTCACAAGGTCAAAAATTATGGTATGTGTAGAAAGGTCTTGCCACAAGGATTGCACATGTGAAATATCAAAGTCCTAACACTTACCAATCAAAAGATATATCCATTCTTAATTTTTTTGAAAAGTAGGTCAAATTTCTAGGTCAAGGTCACTAGGTCAAAAATTATGGTATGTGTAAGAAGGTCTTGTCACAAGGAATACACATGTGAAATATCAAAGCCCTATCACTTACCAATCAAAAGTTATGAGCTGTGACACCCAAAGTGTGACAGACAGACAGACGGACGGACGGACGGACAACGGACAAAGTGATCCCTAAGTGTCGCTATGCTTCGCAGGCGACACAATAAATACAAAAATATTGACCGATAAACCGTAAATAGTTTGTGACGTCACATCGTTGATGACGCTATTAGCTCTACATACATGTATTTTTTCGTGCTCTCTCTCTTATAGACAAACATAGGTAATCACAGATTACAAAGCTCACCTCGTGGCAGCCAAATTCAATTGAATCATATTTCTTAGCACATGTATATTGGCTTTTAAAGGCAAAATCATTCATTTTATGAAAGTTTGATCAAAGATACATCCAATATGCAAGTTTGGTACATGTAGCACTCATACTTTGCTCAATATTGGCTTTTAAAGGCAAAATCACTCAAGCTGAAAAAGTAGGTCAAGGTCATTTTATGAAAGTTTGATCGAAGATACATCCAATATGCAAGTTTTGTACATGTAGCACTTATACTTTGCTCAATATTAGCTTATAAAGACAAAATCACTCAAGCGGAAAAAGTATCTCAAGGTCATTTTATGAAAGTTTGATCAAAGATACATCCAATATGCAAGTTTGGTACATGTAGCACTTATACTTTGCTCAATATTACCTATTTAAGGCAAAATCACTCAAGCGGAAAAAGTAGGTCAAGGTCATTTTATGAAAGTTTGATCAAAGATACATCCAATATGCAAGTTTTGTACATGTAGCACTTATACTTTGCTCAATATTAGCTTATAAAGACAAAATCACTCAAGCGGAAAAAGTATCTCAAGGTCATTTTATGAAAGTTTGATCAAAGATACATCCAATATGCAAGTTTGGTACATGTAGCACTTATACTTTGCTCAATATTACCTATTTAAGGCAAAATCACTCAAGCGGAAAAAGTAGCTCAAGGTCATTTTATGAAAGTTTGATCAAAGATGCATCCAATATGCAAGTTTGGTACATGTAGCACTTATACTTTGCTCAATATTGGCTTTTAAAAGCAAAATCACTCAAGTGGAAAAAGTAGGTCAGATGCTGCATTTGATGCATGGGTCCATCTCGGCATCCAAAGATGAATCACTTGTGCAAGTTTGGTTACTGTAGCATTATAACTTTGACAGATACTGAGCTACCCCAAACTTCTTAACCGGACGGGGACGGGGTCGGGGATGCGTATTCATGTAAATATACCTGTACAAATAACTGTAAATAAACCTGAACACAAATACATGTACCTGTAAATACATGTAAATATACCTGTACAAATGAATTTAGATCTCCAGATATGCATGTAAGCAAAAGCAATACGAGACTTGCCTCAGATGACAAATGCTCATGTGCGTTATACAAATTCACATTTTATCACTTCTTTAACTTTGTAACTGCATTTGGTTTGTAACATTATAAAAGGACCTGTTAAGATAAGGGCCGGATTTAGCCCTGAAATCACTCGATTATTTCTCATGTGTTGTCCTTCCAATTTAGATAAAAGTTGGTCAGGATCAAAATATAAAGTATTATAAGATTCCTAGTAGGTATTTTATGTAAATAAATTTGGTGAAAGATGTTATAATTACGGGTTGAAGAGGTAGGGGTACAGATGACGGAAAACGTCGAACATCGAACGAAAATGGACAAAAATGCATTATTTTACACATGTTTGAAGTTTATTATACTTTTGTTACCTTTTCAAGTCTAAATTGGATAAAAGAAATTAACTTTGAGGTTATTATATCAATATAATCAGCATACTCTGCAATCCGGAAACTGAAAAACGGTTTTATTTCGTTTTTCTCAGCCATTTATGTAGGTTTCTGGTGCGAAATACACATGGTGTAGAAATAGACAACTTTCTCGTTTATTTCCTACCAAACGGTTAAATATTTGATCAGAACACACTCTGAATATATTGTTCCATGATATACAATGAAAAAAATCAATGATAACCTATTTTATCGCTCTAGAGACACATTTTAAAATTGTCATCCATCCCCCCTTTTTTCGTTTTTCGCCTGTGGGACATTGTTCCCCCCCTCGCTTCAGAACCCCACTTGGTCAGAAAATGTGTTTTATTGATATACATCTTTGGTGAGACTGGCATTGTAAAGCGAGGGGGGGAACGATGTTGTATAAAACTTTTCCGTTTTCCATTGATCTGTGTAAAAAACGCTTATTTTGACCCAAATATCGATCTTACATTGAATAAATTACCCCATCTGATAGCAGATTCATAAGATGACCAAGTAACTTGACATTTCTACCGAAAAAAAATTCTTAAATTTTGCATTTTGAAATTTTGACTTTTCAGGGCAGATTTTATGCCTTATCTTAACAGCTCCTTATTTACATTTACCTCTGTAAATACAATGGTTTAGCTCCCCGAGAAGACAATATTCACCGAGCATGAAGGGCGAAATGAATATTGTTTTCGAGGGGAGCTAAACCACTGTATTTACTGAGGTAAAAGTGAAATCATTAATTTCAAAATCATTTATTTATATTATCATCAATCCTCTTTAGACAATCTTTGGAGTATGAGCAGATAAAAATATTAATGAACTTTTAAATTGATAAAAATGCTAACGTACATGTACAAGGGCTTTCAATCATCACAAAAAACGTCTTATAACATCTTTTATTTAAATCATCTACAAAATAATCCAATCATTGATTTTAGACTATTAAAAACATCGCTGATCTATTTTTAGTACATGGAGAGCTGTTGGAATGTTATATCTACCTTGGATGACGTCATCGTAGGTAGATATAACGTTTTATTTTTTCATCAAGATGCTGTTTGAGCCAATCAGAATGCAGGAAATTAACCATTCATATAATAAATTCATACATGTACATTCATCTTACGTACCTTCTAACTTGGTTAGGTGTGAAGATGAGTGTTTGGTTTGTATTATACACAAGATGTAGTTCCTGACCCGACACATTCTGTAGGTCAAACATGAGGTAACAGTGATCACAACTGTAATGAAGAACAAAACAATGACGTGAGGAGGTCATCAGTACACCCACTGGTTACAAATTTCAAAGCTATTTGGTCCCATTTTCTAGTTTTGGTGAAAATCTAAGTTTTCATTTAGAATTTATCTAAATTTTGAAGAAAAGATTTTATTCAGAATTTTTCTAATTCAAGATTTTCAATCAAATTTATTTGTTTTGGTTAGGAGTTAACTGTTCAAGTTATTGACCAGACAACTCATCACCAAAATCGTCTGGTTACCAGTTGATTCATTTTTGTTACGAGTTGTCTTGTTACGACTTGTCTATGTGACAAAGTGTCCAGCAACCTTCTTACCTATGAGATGGGAGACTCTCCCAGGACAGAAATACGACAGACGGATGAATATCCACCGTAAAGTTTATTGCACATCTCCTACAATAGCCAGCTTGTAGACCAGGTCCCCCACTGTAGTCAAGTCGTAATAACGACTCTACACACTGAAATGGTAAAAATGTTGTCATTTATATAGAGTAATCTACAATAGCCAGCTGGTAGATAAGGTCCCCCACTGTAGTCAAGTCGTAATAACGACTCTACACACTGAAATGGTAAAAATGATGTCATTTATATAGAGTAATCTCCTACAATAGCCAGCTTGTAGACCAGGTCCCCTACTGTAGTCAAGTCATAATAACGATTCTACACACTGAAATGGTAAAAATCTTGTTATATACACGTATAACGTCATTGATGTACAATTATAGTTAATTTACAGTACTTCTCGGAGTTGAATCAAAAGTTATATCTCCTTTTGCACCTACATGTATAAAGCTTACTTGTATACATTGTGTAACCATATGGCCTCTCCCCCACAATAATTATGCTTATTAATTATTCATATTAATTAGGTACATGTATTTGGAAATTGCTAACTTCAGTTTACTATAGTAAATTCCTTGACTATAAGTTCAAACTTCACATTGAGACAATTAATTCTAGTTTGTAAACTCTGATATCTGTTTAATTTGATTCCCACGATGCTGAGAACACTGCAGTAATTTGCACACCTGCAAGTACTTTAGTCTTTGTTTTCCGTACGAGTTAATTGAAAGCTAATTGGAAATCTCCCCGTAAAAGCCATTATTGTTCTGTATTTGGAAGAATCTAATTTCCAAAATGTCTTTTTAATCAAAAACAAATTGCTTATTATTTTGTGCAGGTGTTAGCAATTTCAAATCGTCCACATATATACTCGGCGCATCGTTTTGCAGCTCACTCCAGTTCAGTTTAAGTTTCTTTTAGTTAGGTTTAGACTCCGCTCTCGTACTGTCAACATGTAACGTTTTTAATAAACTTAGAACTTTATTCGGACTTCTGTTTACAGTTTTCAAAATGACTGATTAATACACAACGCGAACTACACACATAACCTGTAGGCCATTGCCTTACAAGGTTTGATTTGGCGCCGTGACCTAAACGAACCAGGGAAAATATGATTACAAGTTGTATTTTGGCGCCGTGACCTAAACGAACCAGGGAAAATATGATTACAAGTTATATTTGGTACCGTGACCTAGACGAACCATGGGAAATATGAATATTAAGTGCAGATGATGCACGCCGCGGAACCAGGATTTAACGATCAGACGATGAACTCTACGCTGTAAACAAAATGCGCGTTCGTAAAAGGTATGACACATTTACTTTCTTAACGTACTCTCAGATTGATTGACTATGTATTCTTTTTAATGTTATTTTTTTTTAATTTCTTAAAGTTTTAAGCGAAAAAGTTTTATTAAAGAAATCAGATTTTTTCTCTCTAAGATTGTCAATAAGAAATGACGGACATAGACAACGAAGCGTTTCGGATTTTTGGAATCGGTCGTGATTCACGTAGTTTTGGGTTGATTTCGGTCGTTTTGAGAATTTTGGTTTTTCTCCGCCGCTGAGTCAGGGTCTCGATCAGGGCCCCGTCATGTCGCTAGAACGCCGGGTATAGGCGTGGGACCGTTGTAAGAGACGGGGGAGTATCCGTCTCTGTAAGGTTTTTCAAGATGATAGAACATTACAATTAAGAGGATATTTCGATGGAACCCATATATTCCAGTTTGTTAGGTGATGAGCTGTTGAATTTGCTCGGTATATGGCGATGAAACGCCGAAAAATGGCACCAGTAGAAATTTCTGGGAACGTAGAAAGTTCGTTCGGGTTTGTTGTGTTTACAACCCTGTCATTTCTAATTTGTGCTATGTGAGAGCACGTAATTTTTTTCGGATTATATGACACCATCGTAGTATTCATCATCTTATGTATGTTTTGTGCTGTCATTTTGGAGGTCTTGATTTTGTTTTATTTCAAGAAAGGGAGGAAATGGTAAATCTCTTAAATTTAAAAAAAATCGGTCAAAATTTTATTGGAATTTCATGTCAAAGTTAATCTGGAGTCTATCGCGATCGCGATGTATATAGTAGCAACAGTATACCCTTAGTTTGCATGTTTTCGTGTTTGATTATTCATTTAACCCCAATATTACTCTGCTTTTTGCACTTTGAAGTTTTAATTGGCCTTCATTTTGGGTATCCATGTTACAGTTCTCACTCATCAGTCAATGAGCGCTAATAAGTTTGACCTTTGTTGCTCCTTTTCCCAGTTTTGGAATTTTATTGACGGTCTCTAATTTCTTATCGGCTGCAGATGTGTAGTATCAACGAGAAGTCACTACGCCGAGACATTAACGTTTGACAAGCGACATGCATAGACATTGTATTTCATTTCAGAAAGTTTTTCAGAATTTATAATAGAAAGTTTTAATCGCTACAGATATTTTTTCTTTATTCAATTAGATTTTTGTATTCGTCTAAAATAAATACAGAAGACCTGTATTTCGTATAAAGTCAGTGAATATACAAAGTTTTCAAAATTAACTTTATCCAAGTATTGATAAAAAAATCTTATTTTGGAAATCATTCACTTAGTTTTGGTACAGGCATCTAAATTATTTTTGTAAATTCAAAATTGTGGTCAATTAGAGGTACAGAGAAAATCCGATGTCATAAACTACCTGTAACCAGAGACAATGATGTGAAACTTATCAGTGTAATAATGATGCAGACTTGATACTTTTATTGCTGGGATTAGACGACGATGCAAGATAAAACAGTTAAGTTCCAGATGTGCAGTTTACCCATGAACTTTGTGATTGGAATCGCCTGTTGTGATACGAGAGACATATAAGCGTACAGGTTTATCACCAAGGCATTAAATCAAATCAGACGGTAGCAGAAAAGAAGTCTAAAGCAGTGACGTCAGGTATCTCTGTGCACGATGTTAGCCGTGTGGCCGGATGTCAAACCAGCCCGTCACTATTAACATTATTTCGCAGATTATATGACAGGGTGAAATATGTCATAGCGAAATTGATGACAGCAGAACCAGATTGGACATTTTGCACTTAATGACCCGCTTGATCGACGCTTTGAATGAGAGCATTGAATACCCCGTCGCTTTTCTGGGTGCATGGCGTCATCCAGATTACGGGAAGATCTTGGTAACGTCACTAACACCAAGATGCGTCAAAGCAGGGTCCAGATGGAAGATAAATTCCAAATTCCGGATGGAGGAAGAAGACGAAACAGATGACGATTCGATGATTTTTGGTTTACCAAACCAAGTAGACGACAAAGAGGTCCGAATCATTCGTCATACTCCTCGGAGGTTACAAGGTTCACGAAGAAGGACCGTAGACGAAATATAAGACGTGCGGAACCAAAACCAAAGAAGAACGGCCGTGAGAAGATAAAGAAGTGAATTAAACCGGTGTTGTGTTTTAGTGAAAAAAAGCAGAGTAAATGTTCAATACTACTATGTATTATACTTATATGGTCATATTGAATTGCATTAGCCTAAGTTCATTATCGCTTCATGCTTTTGTACATTGCTTCTTGTATTTGGTGTGTTTAGGATACGTATTGGCCTTGGGTAAAGGAATTTCTTTTGTAGGTCATTGACAGTGAACATTGATAATTAGATAAAAAAAAATATCTTAAAAGAACAGTGAAAAAAGAACTCGACATGAAAATGACTATTACTTCATGTGCTTTAATTTATCGAATTAATCTTAATTACAGTATTCAGATGACACCTGACGATATTTCATTGAGTTTTGAATATTGTGGAGTCAAGGCCATGCGTTTAGAAAATAACCAAGTATTTTAACACATTCACAAAATTTTGATGATAATCGAAAGTTACCTTACAGTTCATAATTGGTTGAAATCCAAATAATTTGAATCTTGGTTATTTTCTTAAGTGGGGGAGTATTGTAACCATATGGCCTCTCCCCCACAATAATTATGCTTATTAATTATTCATATTAATTAGGTACATGTATTTGGAAATTGCTAACTTCAGTTTACTATAGTAAATTCCTTGACTATAAGTTCAAACTTCACATTGAGACAATTAATTCTAGTTTGTAAACTCTGATATCTGTTTAATTTGATTCCCACGATGCTGAGAACACTGCAGTAATTTGCACACCTGCAAGTACTTTAGTCTTTGTTTTCCGTACGAGTTAATTGAAAGCTAATTGGAAATCTCCCCGTAAAAGCCATTATTGTTCTGTATTTGGAAGAATCTAATTTCCAAAATGTCTTTTTAATCAAAAACAAATTGCTTATTATTTTGTGCAGGTGTTAGCAATTTCAAATCGTCCACATATATACTCGGCGCATCGTTTTGCAGCTCACTCCAGTTCAGTTTAAGTTTCTTTTAGTTAGGTTTAGACTCCGCTCTCGTACTGTCAACATGTAACGTTTTTAATAAACTTAGAACTTTATTCGGACTTCTGTTTACAGTTTTCAAAATGACTGATTAATACACAACGCGAACTACACCTAAACCTGTAGGCCATAGGCTTACAATTGTATATATTGAATGCTCTGATGGCCTTCAATTAAATTTTATATATTAAGCATCAACTTTGTTGTTTTTATTTTTTTTTTGCTTGATTCCACATTTTTTTTTCAAGAGATCTAACAATATGCCCACTACCTCAAAAAGCTACATGAAATTATTTTACCATGTACGTGTATTTTCAATTTTCAACTACCAACAGCAAAACTTGATGGTAGAATGAACAAAAGGCTGTTGATCACTTCATATAATGTAAATGTGTTACAACTAATGTAGGCAAGTAACAATCCACGTACCCGGGGTTCGGAATTATCTTGTGATTCTGTATGAGATAAGAAGTCACCCATCCCATAAAGGCACAGACCAAATCCCATAATGCCGTTGGGCTGCAAGGGAAGCTGGGAACAGATGTTGTCATGGTTCCATGTAAACATCTCCTTTAAATCGTCTGGAAATAAAAAATCAGAACTCATTAATGATAATAATAAATTCAGTGTGACAGACAGATAGATGGTTGGACAGACAGGTGGGATGGAGACTATAGACCTTTTCACGCGCCTTGAATATTTATAATTTTCGATCCCATCATGCATCGTGTTCGCGCATGCACAATTAGACCTTGGGCCACCATAGACCCCCCCTCCCCCCCATGTGGGAATTTTCAAGACATATATCATCTGAAAGCTTGGATCAAGCTCTTTCAGATTCCGCTTGTTGGACAAGTTTAAGATGATTTAAAACATGATTTTTGGGGGGAAAACCTATTTTTTCAAGCAAAAAACGTTGAAAATAGGAAAAAGTTATTAATATTTATACCTATTGTTATTTGAAAAATTAAAGGGCACGAATATAAAGAAGTTTTAATGCTCTTTCAGTTTATATAAGTTTTATGTTCCAAATTCTACTTTTTTGGGGTAAAAAGTGTGCTTTTTTGCAAAATTTCGCAAAAATTTGGAAAAAATTAACCCTTTATGCCTCGAACTTGAAAATATTGTTTATGATTGTTTTTTCATATTAGAAAAATAATTTCAAACTTTTTAAGTCTCCTCTTTTGTATTTTATTTTTTTTTCTTGCAAAAATATCGAAATTTCCGTTTTTAGGCAGAAAATTGAAGGTTTTTCTTTTTATCAAAATTGGCTTATTTTTTAATTCAAATTTTTATCCCAAATGAAGTAATTTTTTTTAAGTTATTTTCTGGTGTTACTTCTTTATGCTGTTCTTTACATTATAATTATTCTGTACATTATTTGTCCTTAAATTTTATTTTTTGGGAGGAAATGCATTTTTTATGCAAAAAGTGCTAATTTCTGAAGATTATTTATTGAATCTGATGCATTCCTTGAATTCGTAAGTCGTATGTATTTTCAACATCAGTATTTCAGATTTGATCAAGCAGAATATGTTTTAAGTGAAAACAGTTTTTTTTCTTCACTATTTTGGCGCAAATTGTCCATTTTCCAATGAAAAACAACAAATTTTTGGCAAAGACTAAAGTACACATGTGAATCATGAAAACCCTATCACCTACCCTTCAAATGTTATGATTCAAGGTTAATGTTTTTGTTTTTTGTGAAAGAAGTATTTATTTAGAAAATAACAATGATTTCTATTATCTTCCCTGAATAACGTACTATAACTTTCATGAGATGCAATTTCATATGATGAATGAATTGCCATGCCATTTTATCTATGAAATTCAATTTCGTTTTTATTTTGGGAAAAATCCTTGTTTATGTAGAAAAGTCACTCTGTTGATAATTTTCAGAACGTCTATCATATGTTGAATTGAACCAAGGGAGATTAGTTTTCAAGAATTGTTCAACTTAGATGGTCTTGATGAGAAATCAATTAACATTTTTCATATTTTTGAAAATAATAAAACCATTTTTCGTTTAAAAATCATCAATTTCTGGAAAATGTCTATTTTCATAAATGCTCCATCATGATAATCTATAAAATTCATACATGCTTTTTTGGTTGTCTAATTGTTTCTCCTTTCAAAAGTCATCCTTAAGTACTCTTTAACAATTTTATATGAATTTTAGGGTTAAAAATATTTATTTCATTTAAAAAAAATCACGTAAAACTATAAAGTTATTTATCATCATCTTTCAAATCATCATTTTTCTTCATATATTATGCATTCCTTTGTTTGTGATATTATATTATAATTAGAATTTATATTCTTTTAATCACTGTTAATTGTAATAATTATCTAGGTATAAAATTATGTTTCATATCAAAATTTGAAAAAAAGATATTTGTTTCGAATCTTTGTCCTTCAGTTGCTAGTATCATTCTTATATCCAATATGTCATTAATTATTTGTAATAATCAAGTTCATTTTGCAACTTCACTTGTTTATTAGAACTATTAAACAGAAAAGCAAGCTGTTCATGAAATCAAGACTAAATTTTCATCAATGACATATGATACTTCGCATCATTGCTAAGTTGGTTTTATTTTGGACGAATAATTTCCCCTTTTTGAATGAATGAATGAATGAAAATAAAAAATTGAACTGAAAGTAATTGAAATAGAATCCAAAAAGATATTCTTTGATATCATAAACCATTTCCTTCTTCACTTTCATCTTTACCTATCAATTACATGTATATGTTCTACATAAAAAAACATATGAGAAATTGTTGAAAATATTTCATTTCAAATTAATTCAGTCATTTGATTCAAAGAATCTAATCCATTAATTGTCATGATGAAATAGAAGTACATGTTTGATTTCTTTACAAATTATTGTTGGTTATGACATAGTAGAGCTAGAATGTACATATCTATGGCAACAATTTCACTAAATACTTTTAAAAACTTTCAAATATGTTCTTTTAACTCAAAACATAACTCTCTCACCAAAATTCAATGAGACAATGCTTTTCATAAAGAGTTATAAGCAATTATACAAAACAAATGAGGAAAATGATGATCTGAAAGATGATTTATAACAAAAAAAATCCATGGATCTTAAAATGTATGTCTCTATTAAATATTGCAAACAATGATATGCCCTCAAATATGTGTCATTTCCTACATGATGAAGCATTTCATAATAATCATTTTTTCCAGAAATAAGTGATTTTTGAAAGAAATAAGATCTTTTGTGTCAAATACCGATAATATAAATTGATTTCTCTTTTGAATAATTTCACTTTATCAGTGGAGTATAATTACGTTAAAATACAGTTGTTGTAGTTTCAAGTAACAAAGGAAAGACAATTAAAACTTATCCACAGATATCAGTTATTTTGTACTAAAATAAGGAAATTTGCACAAAAAAAGTTGTAGAAATTAATT
Organism: Pinctada imbricata; assembly: GCA_033119305.1. Taxonomy (NCBI): domain Eukaryota; kingdom Metazoa; phylum Mollusca; class Bivalvia; order Pterioida; family Pteriidae; genus Pinctada; species Pinctada imbricata. The sequence goes on along the minus strand of VSWD01000011.1, from coordinate 59,700,525 downwards.
TAAAAGATCAATCAACATTTCTTTTCATTTCCCAGAATAGTTATATCCTTTCAGTTGTATGAGTCATCAGACAGAAAAGAGGAAATGAAATTATAATGATTTTCTCAAAATATGTACTTTTTACACAGAAAATCCTGTTTTCCCATAAAAATTACGGATATAATGAAGTATAGCACTCAGTATTACTGTAATTTGACAAGATATTTGACTTCACATGTGAAAATAGTTTTCAAAGTGTAATTATAGCTAGTATTAAAAATTGATTTTTTTTCCCCAGAAATCTGTTATTTTTTAATGAAAAATAGGAATTTCACCCTAAATCATGAAGAAAATAGACTCAATCAACTTCAAACATGTTATTCATGAGCGAATCTGAGAACATACATTTGAAAATGCATATCAGCTATCAATTCATGGAACATTTCAGATTTAATAAATTTCCTCCAGAAATAAGAGAATTTTGCATGAAAATTATGTGTTTTACCCCAAAACTACCAATAATGAAAACAATGAATATAAAGCAGGTATAACCCAAAAGAGCAAACAAAGTTACACTAGAATAAAGATTTTAATTATTAATTTTATGAGGAATAAGATTTTTATAAATAATATACAAAAATCATTGAATTTTAACTGAAAACACACTTTTTTGTCTTAAAACAACAATTTTGAGGCTTATGAATAAAATAAAGATACAAGATATATGTCATTTGAAAGAGGAGAATGTGGAATTATTTCTGAAATGCCAAGAACATGATTTTAGGCCATAACGTGAAACTGTGCGACAGATAAAAATTATTTTTCTTGAAAAAAATCCCCCAAAATAGCAAAAAAAATCACTTTTTTACCCCAAAAGTCCCATAAAAAGTAAAATTTGGAACTGCAAACATATATCATTTGAAATAGCATACAAAACACTATACATTCCAATGTTTTCATTTTTTGAATTACTGTTTGTTTGAAATCTATTTGTTTTTTCCTGTTTTATGTGATTTTTGCATGAAAAAAGAAGTTTTTGCCCCAAAACACCTGTTTAAAATCACTTTAAAATTGTCCAACAAGCAGAATCTGATAGAGCTCTGATCAAGCTTTCAGATGATATATGTCTCGAAAATTCCCACATGGGGGGGAGGGTTTACCCCACTGGCCCATGGTCTAAATACTGTGTAGGGCGAGAATCATGAATTCCTTATACAGCTATGTAAACAAAAATCGCCGATTTATGCAAATAGCGCGAATGACATGCGTTGACCTTAATAAAAATATATTCTTTATGTCTTAATTAACTAATTTTGATCGTCTTCTATTGTAATTTTTCATGTTAAAGTAGAAAAACACCTGAATTTCGGGTGTCAATTTCCCTTGTATAGAGATACGACGACCCGAAATCTGGTTCCCTTTTTACTTTGTGACAAGCGTTATACTTCTAGTAAGTCAGTGAAAACTTTTTAGAAATACATTAGAATGTGAAATAAAGATAATTTATCTATCTAGAAAATATAAGTACTACTTGTTACGTAGCAAAGTTACCTGACCAGACGGAGCTATTTTAATCAAGCGAATGAGACGAGTCAAATAAGTTTTAGTATTGATAGGCTATGAATTGCATGCAATTAGCAATTAGAGTGAAATACTCATTACCTGTAATTTTTATAGATTATATCACCTGGCCAGAAGTATACTCTTTTGATTACTTAGGTGAAAATAAGCCCCGTCCGGTCAGCTCAGTTTAATATCCCAACGCTCTACCTGCGATATTTGATCGACAGCCATCAGAGCCATTAATTAATTTAATAAACACAAATTCCTAAACAGCAGGCAACTGTTTAAACAAAAATATACATTTATCTACATAAGAACGAAGACTTATTTTGCATTGTTTACGTACAAGTCATTGATGAAAAGTATTTTCGCTGGGGACTGAATGGGATATTTTCTCACTATTTCCTGTTCTACAGCTTCTTTTAGCATTCTAAAGAAATAAAATTTCAAACATGAATTTCTTATTATTTTTATTCATTTTACGTAATCGCACACTTATAAAACGGTATCAACAAAGAACATCATCAAATTTCAACAAGAGTTCAAACCGGGGTTCGGCGGATTAAGATTAATGTTTTGGAAATTATAAAAGGATGGTCGAATTTTAGGAGCAAGAGTGTATACAATGTACTATTTCTTCATTATCATCTAATTTTTTTTTCTTTGAAGATCAAACTTCTTCCTCTTCATTATTTGTGTCTAAAATAATTTTGTGTTCTGTTTTGAGAGAGAAGATTTTAAAATGAAACCTAGGAAAAAACTGATAGCAGCCTCCCAGAAAATTTTTGAAATTCTTTTTAAGAAATGAAATTTGATTTATCTAAAGCTTAGTAAAACTTGAAGACGTGAAACGAAAAACAGTTAATTCTCAGTTTTATTATTTAAAAAATTTCCTTGTTTTTGATTAAATTCGCACATAAAGATGAATCTGACTATGTAAAGGGGTGACCGTAGGACTGCCCCTTCCCTCATTGGAAAGAATAATCATCCAATTTAGTAGATATTGGGCTTTTTTTTTTTTTTTTTTTTTTGTTGTTGTTGTTGATTATTTTGATTTTTTTCTATATCCCTCTAATGATTCTTCAATTAAAAACAAATTTATCTTAAATACACAATGTTTGGCTCCTTGAACTTGATCATTTGTAAAAACGACAAGAATGCTCATTCATTGCAAACTATTTACATTCCATCCGGAGGAAATGCTGCATAATTATTTCATTTAGCTGTTACATTTATTTTTCTCTTTTTTTTTCTATCATTTATAGGAAGAATCCCTTTGAAAGTAGCCATCCATTTTTATTTATTCTCAGTCAGATGAAGATTAATTTTCGGACAATATTTTCAGTGTACTTTTCATTATCAAACAAATCTAGAAGACGAACAAATTGAGCCTTTTTATGTTTTGGGAGTGAAAGTTAAGAACGTTCCCTGCAATTTTTTTTTATTTTACAATTTTTAATGACAAAGATGCCGACGGAGGCATTCATGTTTCACAAAGACATTTTTTATTTTTTCATTTTTTCTTCATTTTCATCAGATGTTTCATCCTCATTTCCTGATTGATTCGCTAATTTATTTTTTTTTTAAATCCCTCTTTGATTCCTTTTTTTTAGATGAGCTTTTTTTGAATATGACACATTCTTTGAATCTTAAAAAAAAAAGAAGGAAAAAAAATGTATCGGTATGATTAAAGAAGAGAAAAAGTCCCGGTAAAAACTTGCCGTGTGCAAGGAGAACGTACACTACAAATGCACGTTGACCGCAGTTAAATCAGGTTATTTAGATTAAATGTACTCTATGCTATAACGTTTGTTTTTTGTTTTTGTTTTTGTTTTTTTAAAGAATTTTAATTCTTTTTTTTTCCTCCCCCTATCTTTGAAATGACCGCAGGGCGATAACACGCTCTGATGACTTTCACACCTAGCAGGTAACGACGCTTAAGTTCCCTGCATGGTTAATTGACATGTGTGTACTTGTCAAAACAACGATTTATTAATTGGGGTGTTACTTTTAAAAATTGCCGGATAAGCAAAATAGAAGGTTTAAAAAAAAATTTCATGGTTTACCCGGTCCTTCGGAATCTCGTTAGGTTCGACCATGAAAAATGGATTATTTAAAAATATAGCATCAAGTAAAAATCATCAAGTTATATAATCTATAAATTATAAAATCCATAAAAATCACACTTTAACTACATGTATATATTAAAAAAAAACTACAATGTATAAAGTGATTCGAGCTTTCTCGTGTTTGTTTACAGTGCCCAGCGCTTTGTTTACATTGAACTGGGGGCAAGTCTTGCCCCCCACGATTTGCGCATGTGCGGGGTTAAAGGTCAAATTCTAAAAATAACCGCAGCCCGAAAAGGTCTATAAGTCCCATCTAATGAGCTGTTTGGGGACCAAATTAAATATCTATGAAATTATGTATCTATTTATTGTTGGAACTAAAAGTTGGTAACACAAACTAAACCCTTGCGTGCTACAACATAAAAATCTTAACAGATCTTTCCGATACAAGTAATAACGACTGGCTTTCATTAACATTTATTTGTGAAAAAAGATTCAAATATTGAGACCATTTTAAACAGGAATTGAGTAAAAGTGACTCCATAGGGGTTTCCTACGATGTTATAACATACTGTAACAATAGTCTTTGTACATGTATTTATAATACTGAAGCAAACAGTTGGACATTTCTCCACACATACAAGATTGCCATGGGGAGATAATATGGACAAATTTCACATGAATGAATGAGTACAATTTAGGCATTTTCAAGTAGAAAACAGACAAAGTAACTCAACGAATTTTTTTCATATTTGAAATCCAATGATGTTACCTTTTTCAGCAGAGTTACAGTTCACATGTACATTCAGCAGTTCTGTACTATTTTCACCTACCTTTTTCAGCAGAGTTACAGTTCACATGTACATTCAGCAGTTCTGTACTATTTTCACATACCTTTTTCAGCAGAGTTGCACTTCACATGTACATTCAGCAGTTCAAGGGGCTGTAATCCAGTATTCTGTACTATTTTCACCTACCTTTTTCAGCAGAGTTACAGTTCACATGTACATTCAGCAGTTCTGTACTATTTTTACATACCTTTTTCAGCAGAGTTGCACTTCACATGTACATTCAGCAGTTCAGGGGCTGTAATCCAGTCTTCTGTACAATTTATACTAACCTTTTTCAGCAGAGTTACAGTTCACATGTACATTCAGCAGTTCAAGGGGCTGTAATCCAGTATTCTGTACTTTAACCAGGCATTCAAGGCTGAAAATCATAATTCTTCTTCATCAACAAATCCTCAAAATGTTGTTAAAAGGGTAATTATTACTCATGCTTGTAATTCATAAATAAACCACTCTTCTACACAGATATTTGAGCACATAAGTGTAATAAGTTTATTTTCAGATTGGACAGAACTTAGTCAATATTGATGCTTAAAGAAGTATCAACTGAGTTTTCTCTCTTCAGCTACAGTATATGTGGAAATCTTCGTGGGGGGGGGATAATTTTTGCGTTTTTGACAAATCAAGGGGTTTTGCGAAAAATTTTCCCTATGAGAAAATAACATTTTTGCATTCTAACAAAGGCAGAGAGGTTTATATCAAGAATATCTCCCCCTAGCGTAACATCTTAATATTATAATCGCAAAATTTTTCCCCAGCGAAAATAGCCATGTTCACAGTAGAATACAATCTCCTGAAGGGACTGGAAATCAGAAGCATGTTTGTCTGGTGCTCAAAATTTGGTTACTTTCATATCAAATTGGTAATTGAAGAAGCTATAAAGCTGCATACATTTACATGTATGTAGATAGTACTTCTTTTCCTTCACCTTACTATATTGTATTACCACATTTTATAATGTCTTCTATCATAAACTCTAATTTACATAACCGTTTTTACGTGTAAGCTTTCCCATTAGCCAAAACGTAGTCAAGTGCAATGCGATTAATCCTCGTATTGAGCTGTTTCTGGTCATATTGACGCAATTAGGGTTTTATGTATTAGAAGGAAATGATAGGCCGCAGCAAATTGAATAAAACAACAGATGAAGGGTAAAACATTTTTACTTAATAATAAAACAATATATTTGTCTAAAAAAAATCATGAAATCAAGCAGTGCTAGAAAAGCAAAAGCTTAGCTATCATTTCCTTTTCAAATTTTCATGTATATGATAAAACAGTTATAGCACAGATGATTCGGTCGATATAATGATTCATGGAGTGATAAAACCAATATTGACCGAGGCCGAACCTCATTACTGTGCAATAATTGTATAATATGAGATGAAGTCAAAAAATAGAAGATGAGAACACTATAATCTATCTTCACCATTATCACCCATCTTATTCCTCCCCTTTCCTCCACCCCTGACCTTCTAGTCATATCACAATACATTACGCAACAAGAATTTTGGCCTTGATACAATACAATTGCAATGTTAAAAGCAAAACACCTATTGCAATACAGCAGTATGCCAACAAATTTGTCAATAGTAACTAAAACTGCAACTCCCCTCACCCTCCTCAACCACATTCCTGGCCTCTCCCACCCCGGCCCTACCTGTATATAACAAAGCAGCACCACTAGTCATTACATATAAACTATCTTCACCAGAGAGGAACCCATCATTACCCCCCCCCTCCCCCTCTTCCCCATCCAACAATTCATCCTGCCCCCCTTCCTTCCTTCGCCTAATTCCTGACCTACCTTTGTCCTGTGTATAACACAGCAGCACCGCTAGTGACCACATATACACTATCTTGACCAGAGAGGAATGACGCAGCCTTCGGTAGCTCAGTTGACACCTGAATCTGGGGAAGTTCAGGGGTAACGCTAACCACCAATTCCTTCATGGACAGAGCAGGTAAATCTCTCAGCTTGTTTGTGCTTTTAATGCCAAATACATGGGTCTGGTAACCTAAAACCAGAATGGATTTGTTTATACATGAATATGGATGAATGCAAACAAGTTTGGAGGAAAGACCTCTATATGCATATTTCAAATATTTGTCCGATATATTGTACATATAGTTTAAAAACATGAATGAAACAGTCTATACATGTACATTAATTTTATTTCCAAAAAAATAAAGCCTGTGTTTATGAAACACGAATGCCCCTGGTGGCATCTTTGTTAGTATAAACACCATTTTCTGTTTAAGTATGTGAAAGGTCAAGGTCAGGGTCACTAGGTTAAAATTTTTTGGTATTGATGGAAAAATCTTGTGACAAGTAATACACATATGAAATATGAAGGCCCTATCACTTACTATTCAAAATTTATGTTTAAAGGTTTTTGAAAAGTAGGTCAAAGGTCAAACATTTTGGTATCAATGGAAAAGTCGTGTCACAAGGAATACACATGTGAAATATCAAGCCCTAACACTTACCATGCAAAAGTTATGCCTAATGTTAAAGTTTTTGAAAAGTAGGTCAAAGGTCAAGGTCATGAGGTCAAAAATTTTGGTATCAATAGAAAGGCCTTGTCACAAGGAATACACATGTGGAATATTAAAGCTCTATCACCTTCAATTTAAAAGTTAAGACCAATGTTAAAAATTTTCCAACAAACAGACAGACAGGCCAAAATCTATATACCCCCGAATCTTTGATTCCGGGAGCATAAAAAAGAAAGAAAATGAAATAATAATATTAAGAAGAAGAATGAAGAAAAGACATTGAAATTACAGAAAGGATCCGTGAAAAGTCAGAATCCCAAATAAAAGAGGATTATAATTTATAATTACATGTATATGTACATGTACTATAATTACATGTAAGAGGGTTTATAATTACTATAGATCAATATCAAAAGAAACCTACCATTAAGAGCAAGATCTCCAGCTGATTTAGGTCTACCGAGAATTTTAACGAGGCACGGCCCCGACTGAGCAGGAATTATGGGATTGGCAGGATATCCTTCCATTTCCACGCCCTCCGTCAGTAATACCTGTAAACAAATCGTTACCAAACGTATGAAAGTTAGTCTACTTTTAAATTTTTTGAAACCTTAACCAATTTTATACTGTACGTATACTATAACATAATTGACATTTTATCGAAAAATGTGTAAGTGTTCCTGTGAGATATTTTTCATATATAGAAATACATGTATATCTTAATGCAGAAGAATGAGACATCCCTAACTCACCTGCACTTATTCATGCTATGCTAAATTATTTAAATCTAACAGATAATAATGGAAAATAAGTCATGTGCACTGATTATATGTATATCAAGTTACTCAGTTTGTCCCGTTTATTTGATGAAATTTAGTTGTGCTAAAATGCATGTGAGTACATCTACCATGTTTACAGTATACAGGCCAAGTATGACGCATACATGTAAGTTTTAGAATACAATATACAATTATTGACTTTTGATGCGTTTTCCTCGTGACTATACAGACCTGGTCAGGTATTGGTTGACCGAGGCAGAAGGCCTAGGTTAACCAATGCCTGACCAGGTCTGTATAGTCACGAGTAGACCGAAATCAAAAGTCAATAACTGCTTATCAAATTATCAGGATTTTATTAACAGACATGATTCTAGTGTTCAAAGAAAAAAGCTGAAGGGGGGTCTGGGGGTCCTGCCAAAGCGGGGTGTATAGGGGCAGCGTCCCTATATCAGGGGGCTGAAGGCCCCCGGCTGAAAATGACAATTTTCATCATTAAAGACCCTTCAGAACAGCTTTTTTGGGGCAAAAAATACAGCTTTAAAGAGTTGTTATATTGAAACGAAAATATCATTATCATGATTATATTCTGATTTTTCTTGTACTTTTTGAGAGGGCTAGGGGTTCACTATCGACGCCCCCATTAAGTGATAATGCTGGAGTCAAGGGCCTTAAATACGTCTACCTCTCCCCTCTGGACGACCGACCATATGCTTTTAGACATTTCTCTAAAGTTCAAATACAATATTATAACGAAAGTTTGATCCGGCTGACAAGGAACGGTCGCGAATTTCCTTTGCTCCGTGTTTCAGATGAATACTAATCATTGATTGGTCGAATGGTGGCCTATTGACCAATTAGAAATCACGACACATCGCGAAACGGCAAAGGTAAAACATCAATTCAATAACAGATTTCTCAAATTCCGGAGTTTACGAGAGAGCGGAAATTATTTAAACGAGCGGAATTTACCGATTCTTTAAGCGGAATTCCGCTTTAAAGCGGAGAAAAACCATGTCTGTATTAACATTTGCATTGTAATGATACACAAAGTCAAAGATCAAACACTACAAAAATTAATGCACGCGCTGGTCATGCACGCGCTAATCACAAATAATAGCGATAACAGTCAACTCACTCTGAGGTACACTCTATCAAACAGCGTCTCCACCAATCAGAAATAAGCAAAATTGGCAATAATTCATTTGATAATGTTCTATATCTTTTATCCAGTAATAATATGTACATTACCATTTGAGTGATATTGAGTTCGTCTGGCATGGGGTTGACTACCATCAACTGTACTTCACATAAATCCCCGGCAACTAGATTAAAATCTGATTAAACACAAAAAAATAATATTCATACACCTGTACAAGGGAAGAAAAGAAATATTCCTAAGTTTCCTTTTTTTTAAGAAATTTTCTTTTCTTCAGTAATTCTTCTGATAGTCAATGGTTATCAACGCTAATACATGTAGCTGTTATATATCCTCTCCTTTACAATGTACAAGAAATATCTGTTGTTGCTGCATAATGGGACATTCCCATTCATTTTCTGAGGTCATAATGAGATGATAAGGTTAAAATAATTCCAAGTCGGAAGATAAAGACAAACAATTTTTGACCCAAAATTTTCATGAATTCATAATTATGTGTTTCTTTAACTAGTACCTATACAGTAAAAACAAATATACCTGCTTCATGACCTGCAGCATAATTCAATAACAGAACACCAGCCTATTCAGATTCTATCATTAAATGATATAAGGAAAATAATTAAATATTACTCATCAATAAAGCTCCACCTACCAACTTTGTTCATGTTATCTTGAGAGTCTGTTTGACCCAACAGTAAGGGAGTGAAAATGAAGGGCCCTGTATCAACCTTCTCCGTTGAGCAGTCTAGTTTCTTCGGTTGTAAATGTGGCCTCAGAGGCATTAACTTGAAAGACCTGTAATAAAATTTATACGTGTGCATGCACTGAGGGTAATGATACCTGTAGCTATTCAGGATTTTCGCTATACAGAGTTACATGTACTTCCCATTCAGGACGGTATATTACTGACGTTAACCAATAGTGACATCAACAAAATTTCTATGGAAACCAACGTTTAATTCGGGAAAGTTCGCTACAAAACCAATGTTTCTATAGAAATTTTAATAAGTCAAACCGCTTTTACGTCAGATACCTTCTCAAATCGAACACAAGCATACACCAACAAAATGACAAAATAGGGTTCACTAAACACTGAAAAAAATAAATACAGCAAAGATGGGAAAGTATTGCAGTGCATAATTAAGGATAAATTGGATTTGCACCTTATAAATAGACAATCTCAACTGATTTTTTATTTTACACTCAATCTGTGTTTATGTAGTGTGTAGTTTTACATCCCTGGGCCTTTATGAGTGGATAAGAATCACAAAATGAGATTCATAAATACATGTACATGTAACAAACATGCATAAATAAGAAATATCATTTGAAATTCATTTTATCACAAGATCTACTTAGTAATTGGTAAAAATGTCAAACTGTGAAAATTTTGTTGTCATATCTTGAAAATTAAAGCCATAGTTAATGTTTCTTTAGTAAAGTCATAACAGTGCTTTGGCCTTTTACTCCATAACAATGCATCTAAAGTGCTATAAAATGTATAAAAAATCATTCAAAGGAATGCATGTGTCACCTGTGAAACATAGTGACACTTAGGAATCTCTTTTATAGGGTGTGACATCCAAGTGTGACAGACGGACAGTGATTCCTAAGTTTTGCTATGCTTTGCAGGTGACACAATAACATAAAAATATGAGATGGCGTTATTCTCACTTTACGTATGGAATGTTAGACAGGGCCACAGGGGGAAGGATCAATCCATTGTCCAGAGCCAGTGACTGGGATACGACCTCGCTGCGACTCGAAAGTTGCTGTAAAGTACTAGTTATCTCCCTTAGCTCTGTCACAGACAGATAAGGCTGTAGTAAGTGTAAGAGGAAAGTTGTATGTCTGAAAATAGAATATAATTTTTTTTTGCATATTATTAAGTAAAAGTTTGAATTCATATACAAATGCCAGACTGGAATATGATTTTTTTTCTTTCATAGCTAGGAGATGAAATAAAATTTTAGAGAAATGAGACAAAACTGGGAGACAACCAAGTTTATCCAATAGCCCATTTGCAGAAATTCATAATGGCTAACATAATGACAAAAAAAATGTCCGAGATAGGCAATTTTGCACACTGTTTCATTGTTTAATTTCTAATGGACTTGCGCTTTTAAAATTGATGTCATAATGAAAATGTTGACTCTCGACATTTTTAGCTTTCTGACAAAAAAGTTTGGATATTCAAGTTCAGCATCCCTGAAAATGGTATTATACGTTGCGAATAAAATGGGAATATTAGAAATTTTTATCTGTTTAGCAAGGAAGTGTAGAAAAACGTCTTTAAATAATACATGTACTATTTTTCCCGTCACTTTGCAACAAATTTTGTGTTGCTGGTTGTAATCATAATATCATAATAATGTTTTAATAAACAATTAAAACAACCAGGCCCCTTATATATGAGTCACATTCTGTGATATAAAAGCTATGAATTTCTCTCATAGTTTTATTTCATAGGAAATCCCTACCTGCAGCATGATGTGTAGGTATGAGAGATAAAATAAAGCCTGTGTTTGTGAAACACGAATGCCCCCGGTGGCATCTTTGTTAGTATTAACTTCATTTTCTGTTACATGTGTTAAGTATGTGAAAGGTCAAGGTCAACAATTTTGGTATCAATGGAAAGGTCTTGTCACGAGGAACACATGTGAAATATGAAAGTCCAATGTTAGTTTTTGAAAAGTAGGTCAAAGGTCAAGGTCAAGGTCACGAGGTCAACAATTTTGGTATCAATGGAAAGGTCTTGTCATGAGGAACACACATGTGAAATATGAAAGTCCAATGTTAAAGTTTTTGAAAAGTAAGTCAAAGGTCAAGGTCAAGGTGGCGAGGTCAAAACTTTTGGTATCAATGGAAAGGTCTTGTCACGAGGAACACACATGTGAAATATGAAAGCCCTATCACTTACCATTCAAAAGTTATGCCCAATGTTAAAGTTTTTGAAAAGTAGGTCAAAGGTCAAGGTCAAGGTCACAAGGTTAAAAATTTTGGTATCAATGGAAAGGTCTTGTCACAAGGAATACACATGTGAAATATGAAAGCTCTATCACTTTCCATTCAAAAGTTAAGCCCAATGTTAAAGTTTTTTCGGACAAACAGACAGACAGGCAAACTATATGCCCCCAAATCAGTGATTCCTGGGGCATAAAAAAATGTTCCGGAATATGATAGAAATAAACTCACCTTACAGCCACTGCCACGTTTCCCATTTTTCTTGCTGAGAAAATTAATTCATTCAGAACTCGAGCTTGGAGTACTGGCCAGCCAGACTGTTCATCTGTAACAAGAATGGGTGTTTTTCAAATATTGTACATTTACATTTATTTGTATTTGTAAATGCATAAGCTGTAGTGGTTTGAAAATTTTGAAGAAAATTCCTTAGTGTAGTGGTCACTTGCATCCTTTTTGTGGCTGTTTATACTTTCTTTCTTTTTGTGAGTGATGTGCATTAACCCTTAAGCAGATCCGAAATTTTTGAATACTTTATGTTGCTGTCTAACTAATCCCTGTGCTTTTTATATGCAGATTTATATATAAATGCAGCACTTGTGTGTTTGATCTCATCAAAAACAATATCTAGTAAGAAACAATAACCACCTAGCAGTGGTTTATTGTCCAGTAATTCCCTGAGTAGTATAAACCAATCAAATGATCACCAAGCCAAAAAACATAATTATTTTCATTTCTATATAATTCAATTATTTCCATAGTGTCCGAACAATGCCTATACAAATGTACGGAGCGAAATTTTATCCCTAGCTGTATAGAAAATGTCACCTATTATGACGTCACTAACGTTGAGTGCCGCTATATAGGCCTGTTCAAATATTACATGTACATGTATGTCGCCAGTTTTGAAATTGAAAATCAACAATGCTAAAATGCCGTCAATTGCAAAATAAACAAGATAATTAAACAGTAATTTGATTAAATTATAAGAAATGACTGAAATAATGTTTCTGTCTATCGATGTATAGACAAAAACCGATGCACAAACAAAATATAATCAGCTTTGCAGAATATATAGTTTGTGCATTAATTTTTGTCTATACATCGATAGAGAGGAAAATTATTAGTCATTTCTTAAATATTCTAACAATAGCAGATTAACAGTACTGTTGTAATAGAAGTTTTCAGAAAATAACAGGTTTTAAACTATTTTACATAGAAGTTGAAAAATGTACCGTGTATTTTTGGCCCTTGATCCAAGGCAATATTATAACCCTCCAGGGCCTGAAGCAGCAGGGCATAACACTGGGCCCAGTTATGTTTAGGATTCTGGGGCGCTACACTCTGCATTGCAGCTATTCTCTTGAAAAATGCGGCTTTCCTATGGAAGCCAATATCACAGTAAAGTTGGGAGAGAGTACAGTAACGATTAATCTGAAAATAGATCAAAATAAAGAAAACAAACTCTTAATTAGGCCACTTGCCAAAATTCATAATGGCTGACAAAATGATGAAAATGTCTGAGGAAGGCAATTTTTGCGCACTTTTTCATTGTTACGTCTCAATGGAATTGCGACTCTTAACTTTGACGTCATAATGTAAAACAACGCCAAAAGATGTTGACTCGGACATTTTGTACTTCTAACAAGATCGGAAAATGGTCTATTAGGAAGCATATGTAAAATTTAATGCTTGAGAAGTGCATTTAACAGTAAGAAAAATCATGTTTTTATCAATAAACACATTTAGTTATGTCTTTACATATAACAATTACATGTATATGTTACCATAAAAAAATAAATCATTCACTGTATAGTATCAGATGTAATACCAAAAGAGGCAACAAAAGCTGAGAAAAACGATTTTCTCCGTTAAATATTTTTTCCATACCGTGTCTTCGTCGGAGATCCTGAGATTGATGTAGATCACGTTCTGTAGAAAGTCTGAGGCCTGTAGGTATTTCTGTAAGAAAACAATTTTTTTTAAAAACTTCAACGAACAAAATGAATGTATGTCCCCGGAGCTGAGCTGTGATAATATAAAAGGGTCTATAGTGGTATTCATTCCACTCAACAATGAAAGACTCTGAAGGGGATAAAAATGACAATTTTCAAAAGCGGAAACTCTTAAGGAAAGAATTCTTAAGGCCAAATTGAAAGTTTTTTCCATAATCTAGGAGGCAAAACTCTGCTTTACAAAAGGAAAAAATTTTGTCTGATATTAAGGTATCCGATGTACAATAGGGCATTTTTCCATGCCCGGTAAGGTACTATAAACTATATATTTTCTGAAAGGTTATAAAGCCCACTTCTCAGAAAGAATAATTTTGGAGCCAGAAAAACAAAGGGGAATAACTTATGGAGCATTGAAATTGTCTATTTTCTCTATATAACATATGCAAAATAACAAAGTTGTACAAGAGTTTTTCCCCTTTGATTTTTAAGACCTGGGATTCTTAAATCTGAACTCAGGGCATCATTACCTTTCAGAAAATATAAAGTTTATAGTACCTTACCAGGCATAAAATTTACCATACTTTACAATGGAGATGATTAAAACGTTATGTAAAATGACTCAATTGTACAACGGATACCTTAAAATACTAGTATTACAAGTGTAATAAGTGTAATACAAAAGGGCTTCTAACAGCGATCGGTTACCTAAGAGTAAGACACAATTTTAGTTAGGAAAACATCAATATAAATTGTGTTTACTTACTGACTGAACTATCAGTACCCGGCAAGCTTTGAGACTGGCCTCCATCTCTATTATTCCTGCATGCTTAAACTGAAAATAAATCGTATGATAATTCAGTTTATAAAACAAAATCATATTGGGTTGCTACAATATTTACAATGTTGGCTACACTTCCTTGAAACAAATGCGGTAGAGTATTTACTACCTTTGAAAGTCTCCTACAATGGTATACAGCAAAATTTCAACAAATTTCACTTGCATTTACTTAGTACATTCATCTAGTGAGCTGAAAGAAATATAAAATCCATTTTAAAAATCTCTTGAAATGTATGCTAAAGGAAAAGATTTTTTTAGTGTTGTCAATGATTACTTGGTTAACCGTTTAAACGTCGAACGGACCGAATCGGTTACTCGGGCCAAAAAATAATATAGATAAAACTCACTGAAATCTTTAGTTTTTTCCTCGCCTTGATCGTAATTCTCGACCATACATGCTTGATTACTTAATGATGACCAATTATTTAAATTGCCAGTGGACATAGCGTATAAACCACCCATGTCATCGAGGTAATAACAGTTCAAAGTAATTATGTATTGATCTCTAATTAGTTGTTCATATGTTTTGTCTGGCTTGCCTCCCCCTACACCGAAAGCTTGAACTTATTTTATAAGAACAGCCTACAGTAAATCTGTCAAATGTAAATTGTTATTTGGAAGTAAGGTATATTGGATCATCGGCCGAGTCTGACGTTAACATGTCTGAATACGAACATCAGCAGAAGCAGAGGCCAGCCATCTTGAATGGTGGGGTTCAAACTCTGAAAAGTATCCGACCCCTTCATAGCATGTTGCTATTTCACTCTGCTAGGGACTTCAGTCGCATCAGAAAGAATCTTTTCTGCCGCGGGACTTATACTGACAAAACATAGAATCAGGCTGTCGTAGTCGTGCGTAGATAAAATAATACTTATGAACAAGAATAAGATTCAGTGTGATTGAGCAACATTAGTGCTAATATGGTGTACATGTTATCTACACTCTACTAAGAAAACTGCTGAAAAGTTTCATTTTCATAATTCTTGCAATATATTTTGTGTTTAATTTTTCCCTTGAGTAAATAAATCTAACTTGTATCGCATATAACTTCATATATTCATTTATTATAGAGATGGTGATTTAAACTTCATATAGTTATACCACTGAGTAGCTGTATCTCCTTGCTTGTAGAGTGTAACAATACGAGTTTTATTACTTTGGAAAGAAAATTGTCCGATTACCTGGTTACTCGATCAGATAAGAGATCCTTTGCACTTTTCTGTATCTTAAGCAATGTTGAGCATACACTCATCATAGCTAAATGCAATTCATACCTTACTATAGTGGGATAGCACCTCTCGATATTTTTCTATTATGTCGTCTAGGCTTAGCGCCGTTTTATAACTTATTCATACCTTACTATAGTGGGATAGCACCTCCCGATATTTTTCTATTATGTTGTCTAGGCATAGCGCCGTTTTATAACTTATTCATACCTTACTATAGTGGGATAGTACCTCCCGATATTTCTTTATTATGTTGTCTGGGTTGAGAGCCCTTTTATAACTTATTCATACCTTACTATAGTGGGATAGCACCTCCCGATATTTTTCTATTATGTCGTCTAGGCATAGCGCCGTTTTATAACTTATTCATACCTTACTATAGTGGGATAGCACCTCCCTATATTTTTCTAATATGTTGTCCGGGTTGAGAGCCGTTTTATAACTTACTCATACTTTACTAGAGTGGGATAGCACCTCTCGATATTTTTCTATTATGTCTTCTGAGTTTAGAGCCGTTTTATAACTTATTCATACCTTACTATAGTGGGATAGCACCTCTTGATATTTTTCTATTATGTCGTCTTGGTTGAGA
The DNA here is from genome assembly GCA_033119305.1 of Pinctada imbricata. Taxonomy (NCBI): domain Eukaryota; kingdom Metazoa; phylum Mollusca; class Bivalvia; order Pterioida; family Pteriidae; genus Pinctada; species Pinctada imbricata. The sequence goes on along the minus strand of VSWD01000011.1, from coordinate 59,684,060 downwards.
GCCATTTTATAACTTATTCATACCTTACTATAGTGGGATAGCACCTCCCGATATTTTTCTATTCTGTTGTCTTGGTTGAGAGCCATTTTATAACTTATTCATACCTTACTAATACTATAGTGGGATAGCACCTCTCGATATTTTTCTATTATATCGTCTGGGTTGAGAGCCGTTTTATAACTTATTCATACCTTGCTATAGTGGGATAGCACCTCCCGATATTTTTCTATTATGTCGTCTGGGTTGAGAGCTGTTTTATAACTTATTCATACCTTACTATAGACTATTGTGGGATAGCTTCTCCCGATATTTTTTATTATGTCGTCAGGGTTGAGAACCGTTTTATATCTTATTCATACCTTACTATAGTGGGATAGCACCTCCCGATATTTTTCTATTATGTCGTCTGGGTTGAGAGCAGTTTTACCCTCTCCACTATTGGCCAAGTCATCCAATCCGTTAGAAAAGCTATGCTTAATGCTTCCTGAAATAACAGTAATAAATCATTCATTAAACTGTAAACTGAATATTTCGCCATATAACATCAAGATGTTATGCTTGGGGGAAATTAGTGGTGTACCGATATATCGTTTGTACTCGTATCGCGATACAATAGCTTGACGATACGTATCACGATACATCCTCCATTCAAATGATACACAATGATACAGTAATTTTTAACAAATTAAAAGCAAAGTGTAACAAATAGAGACAAAATCTTTCTGTATCATTTACTTATAATGCACATTGTATAAAGCCAATAGTATATCCCAACCAGAAGTCTCTGACGAGACTGTAGCTCTCCTGGTTGTTTTGTTTTATATTTTTTATTTTTTATTTACTCATTGACAAGTGAATAAGATACATACACATAAATATCAATTTCCATTTTTTAAGACCAAAGGGAGTAGGCATTCTAACAATTTAAAAGTAGCACAAGAAAACAACATATCCAATAGACTGCAACTAGAATATCAATCATTTAATTCATAATATCCAATAAAAAAAAGAATGCCACACCCATTTTCCAAGATCCCAGGGGGCAGGGACTGCTAGCTCAAATGAAGTATCAATGACATAACAAAACTACATATCCATCTTATTGATTTAGAATTACAACAACTCACATTCATTAATAGCTTTGAAGAGTTGAGAGCACAATTATATAGGAAAAATGACCACATCCATTTTCTAAGACCCTGGGGATCAGGGGCTCAAACAAAATATCAGATGCACAACAAGAACACAGACCAATCATATTGCAAAAAGAATGAAGCCTCAATCATTTATAGTGTCAGAGGAGTTGTGAGCACAACATTACAAACAGTTATATACTAGGAGGAAATGACCACACCCATTTCCTAGAACCCTGGGGGTCAGTGGTTCAAACAAAATACTGGTGCACAACAAGACCAAAGACCAATCATATTGCAAAAAGAATGATGTTTCCATCATTTATATAGTGTCAAAGGAGTTGCGATCACAGGATTACAAAGACTTATATAGGAGAAAATGACCACTACCAATTTTCTAGGACCCTGGGGTTCACAGGTTCAAACAAAATCTCAGGTGCACAACTAGACCACAGACCAATCAAATAGCAAAACGAATGAAGTTTCCATCATTAATAGTGTCAGAGGAGTTTCGAGCACAGGATTACATAGACTTATATTGGAGAAAATTACCACACCCATTTTTTTAGACCCTGGAGGTCAGGGGCTCAAACAAAATATCAGGTGCACAACTAAACCACAGACCCATCATATTGCAAAAAGAATCAAGTCTCTATCATTTATAGTGTCAGAGGAGTTGCGAGCACATGATTACATAGACTTATATCGGAGAAAATGACAACACCCATTTTTTCAGACCCTGGAGGTCAGGGGCTCAAACAAAATATCAGTTGCACAACTAGACTACAGACCCATCATATTGCAAAAAGAATCAAGTCTCTATCATTTATAGTGTCAGAGGAGTTGCGAGCACAAGATTACATATAGAGTTATATAGGAGAAATGACCACACCCATTTTCTAGGACCCTGGGGGTAAGGGGCTCAAACAAAATCTCAGGTGCACAACTGCACCATAGACCCATCATATTGCAAAAAGAATCAAGTCTCTATCATTTATAGTGTCAGAGGATTTGCGAGCACAAGATTACATAGAGTTATATAGGAGAAAATGACCACACCCTTTTTCTAAGACCCTGGGGGTCAGGGGCTCAAACAAAATATCAGGTGCATAACTAGACCACAGACCCATCATATTGCAAAAAGAATTAAGTCTCTATCATTTATAGTGTCAGAGGATTTGCGAGCACAAGATTACATAGAGTTATATAGGAGAAAATGACCACACCCTTTTGTTAAGACCCTGGGGGTCAGGGGCTCAAACAAAATATCAGGTGCACAACTAGACCATAGACCCATCATATTGCAAAAAGAATCAAGTCTCTATCATTTATAGTGTCAGAGGAGTTGCGAGCACAAGATTACACAGAGTTACATAGGAGAAGATGACCACACCCATTTTCTAAGACCCTGGGGGTCAGGGGCTCGACTAAAATATCAGGTGCACAACAAGACCATAGACCCATCATATTGCAAAAAGAATCAAGTCTCTATCATTTATAGTGTCTGAGGAGTTGTGAGCACAAGATTACATAGAGTTATATAGGAGAAAATGACCACACCCATTTTCTAAGACACTGGGGGTCAGGGGCTCAAACAAAATATCAGGTGCACAACTAGCCCACAGACCCATCATATTGCAAAAAGAATCAAGTCTCTATCATTTATAGTGTCAGAGGAGTTGCGAGCACAAGATTTCATAGATTTTCATGACCACGCCCATTTTCTAAGACCCTGGGGGTCAGGGGCTGAAACCAAATGTCAGGTGCACAACTAGACCACATACTAAGTAAGATGCAAAAAAAATTAGCTTTCTATCTCCTATGGTTTCAGAGGAGTTGCGAGCACAAGAATTGTTTACGGACGGACGGACGGACGGACAGACGGACGGACGCCGGACAACGGGGTATCGCATAAGCTCGACTGGTCAGAGACCAGTAGAGCTAAAAACCATGCAACTTATGAGAACCCTCTTTATGCTGTTTAGACTAAATTGATGCAAGTATGTTAAATTTTTTCTTTGGATTCAAGGAATATATGAGTGTTGGATTGGATTGAAAAGTATATCGTGATATGTATCGTATCGTTAGCCTTGTATCATGATACGTATCATATCGTGAACTAGTGAATCGTTACATCCATAGGGGAAATATTCACAATTATTATATTAAAGTCTCTGCCTTTGTATGAATGAAGCAGGGTTATTTTCGCGTGAGGGAAATTTTCGAGAGTTTCCTCGATAGAGGTCAAATCTGATTATGAAGTAAAACCTCTATTTTTGCAATTTTTGTTTTGCAAATGATGGTCAGAGATACATGTAATTTTACTCAAACATAGGCATGACAATTTTAAATTTAAATGAGAATCTTGCCATCCCATTTTTCTCAATTTACAGAATCTAAAGTACTAGAAAATACACGTAAGTGTAGGTATATGTATTAGAAAGTTACAGACTATAGAAAATTGAGCCATTCAATTTTTTTTCTGAATTTTCCTTCATGTTATGAAACATCAGTCTACAAATTGAAGTGTATCTATCAATAGGGAATAGGTTCAATAAGTTCAAAATATACAGTTTCTATATTGTTCATTTTAGATTTTGTCAGATCTCAATGCAGTCAAAGTAAAAATTCTGACGGACCTGTGCGTAGTTTTGCCTCGTTCATCATGGAGGATCCCCTCTTCGTAGACAAAGATAAGTTTCTCCGCAGGCCAGGAAGTGCAGAGGAGTTACGAGGATAAGTCATTATTACAGATGCTGAACATAGACCTTCAATGCAACCTATAACATTAAAGAGTAGTCTGAATACATGTAATAAAATACAGAAATAACTTACAAATTACACTTATACTTCTGTACATGTACGTAATACATACATGTACTTATTATTAATAAGTAAATAATTTAAAAAAAAAGCTGATCTTTTATGTACGGTACATGTATCTTCTTCCCCTTTCTTTGGTATGATATCATACATTAAACACAAGATGTATCATACATTCAACCAAAAGTGTACATCATAGCCATTTATTAAATACAGTCAAACCTGTGATAGACAGTCAGCTTTGGGAAAAACATAACATGGCTGCTTAAGACAGTTGGCCTTTCATTCCAGGTTGGTTTTATAGGGAACCATAATTATATAATAGTTTTATGATTATGCATATCATTAAAATTGATATTTCTACTAGTAAATATCCATTATTCAAAGACACAAATTTACTTTTTCTGCTAAAATGGTCGTTGAAATCAGTTAGGAAGCAATTTCGGTCAAAATTTTGTTGACCGCTGGCCGCGTATTGAGAGTGGCCATTGATTTAGGTACATTTATATCGCAAATCGTGTTGGGAGGAGTAAAAAGTGACCGTTTACAGGGAGTGACCGTAGAAAAAGAGTGACCGCAAGGACAGGTTTGACTGTACCTCCAACCCAGAGTGTATCATTTATTGGTCGTAGAATATCCATCGCTGTCTGGTAATGCAGGATTGCCTCCCCTGGAAGTCCTGCTTGGAGACAAAGGTCACCCAAGTGCTTACGTAAACGACCTTGACATTTCTTTTTGAATGACCTGTAAAGATTTTAGACAGATCATATTAATGTTTAGAATTCAGTCTCATCATACTATTGGAAATTTTAAGTACCTGTATTGGTAATTACAATTTTCTTTGATTCAAGAAATATGATAGTATCTCCACCGTATTTACCACATTATTCTCTTTCACCATGTTCACAATATCTATTAGAAAATAGTTCTAAATTTAATTGTTGAATAGGGTGATTTTAAGAAATAAAGCTTCAGTTTCCTTTCAAATGCAAAGAAATACCAAAGATTTCTTTATCATTATAATAATTTACAATTTGTAGTCAGTGTTCTACCCAGGCCGTTTTAGCGTGGCGGCCCCGCCATGCTATCGAGATTTACCGCCACGCTATCGGGATTAGCACCACACTATATTTTACGGCCGCCATGCTATATTTTTTCCCCTAAAAATTCGTGAATTAACTATTTTGTGTACCCCTTTGCGTTAATTGATTGATTTAACAGCCGCTTTCCCGGTTAATTAGCCCCGGCTGTATACAACCCGAAGTGTTAAACGTCTTGTAACCCCCCGCAAGCTTTATTTACCTGAGCTGAGAACGTGTCTGGCTTCTACGGCGCACGTCAATCTATAGGACATTTAAAATAACTGCGTTGTCAAAGTCTATCGAATGACCAACAAAAGACGACCACTCTACATGTATAACGTAGTTCATAAAAACGTTTTCATCTACATGTATAATGACTAGATCGTGTTGACCGGCATGTGTCATATAGTTACAGCGTAATAGAAATACGGTATATCAGATGTCATTAAAATATGTTTTCAATCCGTCTTACTGTTCGACATATTACCCGACCTCGCCGTTTTGTCATAAAAAATAATTGCCGCTTTTACAAGATATGAAAGAGGTTATCTCGCTCGCGCAAATCATTCTACTTTGGATAAATAACGAGTTGGTACGTCCGTATTTTTGTTTGTTTGTTTGTTGTTGTTTTTTTTTTTATCAGGGACGTATATATATTTTTTTTTTATAAACGTCCCTGCTTGAATCTAGTTAATAAGGAGTTTAGATAATCATCAAAACACAACATGGTGCAAGGACCATCATTTTATTGATGAGTCGGAGCGCCATATACATGTAGAAGGCTTTTTATACGATTGACATAATTACAAAATAGATCTTGATTTCTGGGGGGGGGGGGGGGGGGGTGGCCGGTTTGCTCCATACTGTTGGCAAAGTAGAACAATTGTCAGCTTTCATTGCCAGAGATTACCCAAAAGAATATTGCAATGGCTAATAAGGAGGGGGGGGGTTTAAATGTTTCCATATTTATATCCAATTTTTCAAGTAGGAATAGTAGGAATTTGTATAAAGATAATTTTCAACTTTTTTAAAAGGTGAAACCTGCCCTTTCCCTGAACCAAAAATTCAGAACTCGAGGTTAGACACCCTTTCCATATCACACTTAGATTCACTAATATCAGTGATTAGGAAGGACAGAGGACATGCACCATATTAGTCCCATTAATTTGCAAAATGAACCATTGAAAACTTAGAACTGTTTTGAAGAAATGGCCCATTGATATTTTAGAAAATCATGGAAAGTGGCCCATTCACAGAATTTCCTTCCAAATCAGTGTAATATGCCAAATTCTTACACTAAGCTACCTGGAGTTATGGTCATGAGACAAAAGTCTCAAGATAATTTTCTCAAAAGGCCCAAAACTAATTGAGTTTTAAAACTGTCATGAATCTCTCTTTACAAAGAGAACACCAATGATCTCACTGTCTATTATTTAATGATAATTGGCATGTAGATAAGAATCATTATCAAAATTATTTTGAACAGTTTAGTAATAAAGCAGCAACACATGAAACAGTATGCAATGATGCAACGCGCAATGATGCAACGCGCAATGGCGCATCCCAACTCAAGGTGCACCGCGAAGACTTAGCACCATGCTATCTGAAATTTCTGGGGAGAACACTGTGTAGTAACAAAAAAACCATTTCATAGAAATGCATTCTCCTGCTTTTGGTTACTTACTTTGTATCCGTATCGAGGCCTACGTAATCTTTCTTCTCAAACGGTGCACACAGTAGCTGCATTCTATCCTGCCTCTCAAATGAACGATCCAGTCTCTTTCCCTCTAACACATAAAATATGGATGTGATAAATTCCCGTAATTTATCATCTAAATCTGTTGCATCATTTTCACTCGGGTAGAACGCCACTTCAGCTCCTGTGGCGTCTTTGCTAATACTGTTAGAACTAGTTGATGCCGCTTTCTTTTTCACCGAGGAAGTAGTTGCCGTTTCAGCCTTGCTGTTACTTACATCTTTTTTAGAAGTCCTTTTCGACTTTGTACTAATGAAAGTGATTTGGCCTCCATCGTTTTCGTCTGATTTAGCTGGCTTCTGAGTTTCTTGCAATGTTGGCGTTTGGTCCAACATGCTTTCAGTAGGACTAGCGTCTGACGTTACACCACTGTCCTCACTGTGAGTCGAGGACACCATACCTTCCTCACTTCCTCCTACTCCTTCAGAGGCATCTTTCTCATCTTCTTCACCACAGATACTCGTTCCTGTCTGCTCGCTTTCTGTCTTCACTTGTCCATCTTGAGCACAATTTCCATCAGAAATTTCAATCGCAGTTCCGTCCCTATTCAGTCCAAACACTATCAGTCGTGAATTATACAAACTTCCTGCATATTCCTCTTTGACCTTTTTATAACTGTTAAAAAGCTCGTCAAATTGTGCCCTACTGTTACACTCCCCCACACAAATAAGTCCTAAAGCCTTTCTGTGAGCTTGGAAATCTCCCCATTCATTATTCTCAGCTGGATAAAATCTCTTATATTTAATCCAAGCACTTCGACTCTGTCCAGGGACTGAGACACAAGTATGTTTCTTTACCCGTTCCCAAGTCTTTGTGAATTTTTTTGCCGATAGTTGACTTCCAGTATGCCGTACCAGGAGAAGAATTGTCTGGTGATCTCCTGCGGACTGACCATAGTCAATGATACTCGACATCTTTCACACCCTGAAATAAATTAATTCATTAGAAGATATGAAAATGAAATTTCCTAGCTGTGTACATGTCCTCATTTATATGCAAATACATTAACTGCAAAATAGATTTTTTTTGTGAAAGTGGCTATACTTTTTTACAATCTAGTGTGAGCCCTGAAAATAAATTCCAAATGTAATATATATCTCCTTTTGTTCATTGTCAAAAACAGCACCTGCTTCTATGCTTTCACTTTGTAATATTCACAACTGATGGATTCCAGCTATTCTGTTGCAAATTTGTGATAATTTAATGTTGAAATCATGACCAATATTCTAGAATGACAATTGAAAAATATCTGTTAGAGAAAAATTGTACTACATCATAGTACATGATGCAGGGGTCTACATTTGTAGAATTCCCATTCCCCTCTACCTGGTACTTTTAAGTTTTAAGTGGCAATGAGGTTGAATTTCTGCCCTCCCCCCCCCCCCAAAAAAAAAGCCTGATTGAAGGCCTGATTTGAGGAAATAATCATTTGCTTATTGAATTCATTTTTTCTTTCACTCACCTATATTCTGTCCTACATACCGTAAAAGCATGAATATCAAGTGGAGTATCAGATGTATCAAACATTACACATATTTGTACAAAGACTGTTTACTACTTCAATTTATAATATATCTTCATATCAGTCTTCCTTGAAGGCATTATCTAAGGAGCAATAAGACTCCAAATACCACTATCTACTCCTTTCTCTTCCCTCTTCCTCCTTGACAAGTCTGATAATGTTATGTGAGTCTTAACATGTTTAACAAAGTAATAAGGCAGGTGTTTTTTTCTATCTTATGGAATCAAGGCTGATGACATTCACATTGGGAATTTCATAGCGTTTTGCTCAGAATTTCAAACATAGGATATACCTGGTAGTCTACATGTATATTGAAATTTGTAGCAATTAACTCTTTTAAGGTAATCTTATTGTACCAATAACATGAAAAGTCTAGTTTGGGTGGGGTTGGGGGGCTGACAAAATCTAAACAAATTCTTTTTTCAGCCTGTTCATCACGCATACTCATAATACAGTCATTGGTCTCCTCACTTTTATGTGTTGTCATTCAAGTTTCAATGGCCTTTGATCTTCCTTTCTTTTGTATACCTGTCTATTCACTTAAGTGGTAGTTTTCCTTGCGGCCTGTACTTTACTCACATCATGAGTGTGTGTTCCACTGTGATCATTGCAACATCAGTAGTTTGGGATTTTCTCTTTAATTGTGTACATGTATGTGTAAAATCACATTTCATTCGTGCCAAAACTGTTTTACAATGATAACTTTAGTACAATGGCCTGAATGAATCGTGAAATGAACAACGCAAAGTATCCTGATGAAATTGAAAGTTTTGTGGGTGACAAAAAGTAGAATCAGAATGTTCATTAAATGTTAACTTTTTAAGTCATTTTGCCATACAAACAACTATCCGGAGTTATAATGAAAAGGTCTACCGTACCTTTATGACCTTAAACTTGCAAAATTAAAAATGTCAGAGGAAATGCGGAAAAGTAATCACAAATATTACCTTTTACGACTGCTCACGTGGTATTCTTTACATCATTAACTTCGTGCAGCATAATTAACATACAACAAACATCAAAACACAATTTGGTGATTAAAATATTCTTCGCGAATCAAATAATATGAAATGAAATGTCAGGGGAGGATAATATAGGTACATTCCAAAATGAGAATTAGAACTTCCGGTTCTGTGGAAAATGACTGATTCTCTTTTATTTTTCGTATGAAATTGATAGGGAAAAAATCAAGAATCAGTTTAACTTATTTTCATCTCATTAAATGTAGCATAAAGTTTTAATTTACCTCTTTTGATTTAAGTTGTATATTGTTGACTGATGGTTGCTCAACCTAATACCGGTATACACTCATTTTTTGCAAGTTAGTACTTTCACTTTGAAAATGACAGATGATTGCTCTTTTGAACTCGCACTAAAACTTGAAAAAGAAGGAAACAGTGCTGAAGCTTTAGAGAAATACACGAAATTTATAAATGAGACCACATCAAAGATTACAAAAAGGTACAGTGAATTGACTGTCATTACCTAATATTCATGAAAAAAAAAGTCGGGGGGGGGGGGGGGGCATATGGCCGTGCAGTTATGGGCTGCATGTTGAAGAAAATTGCATATTCTCATTTCAAATCAATTACAATATCAAGTATGTGAAAAGGATAAACATATTATTAACAATGAAAATATTAATACATGTATCATAATTCATAATTTTATTCCTTAACTTTTCAGTTTTTGGAAGTGCTCTTAATATTTTTTCGTTTTACTGGCTGTCTTGTTCAATGTTTATTATCCTATATAGAAACAAAAATGTCAGTCATATTTTTTTATTGTAAGATGATGTTTGTAGTGAAACAGAAAAGCTCGCTCTAGCTTACAACAATCGAGGTTTTCTGAAGTATCTACAAGTGGATTTTGACGGAGCGGTAGAGGACTACACAGCAAGTATACAGATAAACAATAAAGCTGCTATAACATACTACAACAGGGGAACAGTTCACTATAGAATGAGTGAGTATGATTATTAGCCTAGTTGCTAGACTTATTGGATCAAAAGTTGCAAATTTTGATATTAAATTAATGAGATGGGAGGGTGGTTAGATTGATTGGACTATAGGGTGTTAACAATTGGTTTCCAGACCACAAGTCTATTGAAACTTCATACACTAACTTAATTACCATGGGTCGAAGATTCCAACTATCAATTTTGGGATAAAAAAAGCAAAGGACATTTTAAAAGGTCACAGGACTATAATGATTGAAAAGGTTTCGAGATCATCAGTCAAGAATGTGCCCTATTGATTTTGGGGTCAAAATGTCAAAGGTCAAGGTCATGGGATTTAAGAAAATGCTGTTCAGATTATAAAGGAGTGTGTATCATGTGTAATGCACTTATTCTCCTTAATCTTGCCAGAAAAATTCCCTATGAGTCAAGGATGTGCCCTATTGAATTTGAGGTCAAAAGGTCAAAGGTCAAGATCATGGAACTTTGATGATTGAAAATGTTTTCCCAGTGATGACATGTATAACGGAGTGTGGAGTGCACTTATCATCCTCAACATTGACAATTTCCCAATGAGTCAAGGATGTGTTCTGATGATTTTTAACATGTTTAAGGAGTCAAAAGGTCAAGGTCACAAGACTTTGATGATTGAATATGGTTTCCAGATAATAGCAGAGTAAAGTATTGCACCTATCATCACAAGATTTGTTGGAAATATTCCTCATGAATCAAGGACACACCTTATTGAATTTGGGGCCAAAGGTCCTTTTAGAAAAATTCGCCATTATTCAATGATATGCCCTATTTGTTGATTGATTCTGGGATCAAAAGGTCAAGTTCATCAAGCGCATAGGATTTTGATTGTTTAAAATATGGTGCCTGTATCATAATGGAGTTTGTTTCATGGATGGATCTTAATGATACTTGCCAGAAATGTTCCCCATGAAATGATTCATTCTTAGATGTAAGTTGAGCAATTTTGCACATTAAATCTGTGAATATGCACCTTGTAAAGCTTGTAGTTGAAAACTCCCTAATCAGATTTTAACCATACTTACCTTTGAAATAATTTATTCAAATGACAATGGAAACTTTATTAAAATTATACTAAAATAAATAATTATGTAATTTTTAAGTCTTTCGAGTAATGGAGTCTCCTTGCTCTATTTATAGCTTAATTGTGGGAGATGTGTATTGTAAAGGAACAATTTTGTCAATAAAAATAATTTTTTTCCTCATTTATTTCAAAAGAGTATTTTGCTTTGAATTACTTATAATTTTTTACTGTTACCTGGTCACCATGGAAATCTAGCATCAACTTTAACATGAGATGACAAATTAAATTGTAATTATTTTATAGGTCGTTTTGACAAGGCAATTTCGGACATGAGTCGATCGTTAACCTTGGACCCAAATTTTGAGCCCGCCAAAACAGCCCTATTCCATGCTGAACAAGACAAAATAAACAAAGAGAACCGACCTTGGTAATAACATAATCATATGAAATTAATTACTGAAATAAAAGGTGAGCAGACTCCAGGAGGAAATAGTTATCTTTAGAAGATTATGACTTGTTGAAGAAAGACGATGAAAAATGTTTATGCTTCATTTGATATGATTGACAAATCTGGGTAGATCTGTGAATTATGAACAATTTATGTGGGATTCATCATCGGTCAAGTGTTTAACCTCACGAACACAAAAGTGTAATGCAAATACTTTGATGATTAAAATCATGAGTTTATGATACAAATGAGGCTTTTAATAATATATCGGACAATTTACTTGTTTTGATAGATGAATGCCTCTGTTGAAGAGCAATGAATGGCTTTGTGGAAGAGTGTCTGTTAATCAATTGGTCCTTTCATATGAGGATAATCATATACATTGTATTTTCACTTCACTGCAATGTGTGCATTTAACTTTTAAAAGGATTTCTCTTGATATTGTGAAATTGTATGTTTTTTATGGTGCGAATTATTTTACTGTATGATTAAAATGTTGGAAAATGTATCATTTTCATTCCAGTTGTAATAAGTGAAGCCATAAGTTAATCATCAGAAGAATTAACTATAAATTATGCAATGGATAATAAAAAGTTTTACACAAAGTTTAATTGTTCCATTTTTGTTACTAAAGGTCAAAGGTTATAGGTATAGCTTTGTCAGTTCAAGGTCACACAAACTTTCCCAGTATATCCGAGCCCTATCATTGTAATGATCTCTGTGGAGATACAGCATGAGCTAGAGACAAAAAGCTTAGTTACACTACATTGGTGAAGACCTCTTCCTCTTTTCATGAATTTCAATCATATTTTACAGAATTGTTGCTCATAACCCAAGGTTGTGTCATGATCTTGAACAAAGGTCACAGGTAAAGATCAAAGTCTCAGTACACATCATGGGCAAAACCTTGTCCATGCCATTACTTCTTCAATCATCTTTCACAGAACTGTTGCTTAGAGCCCGAATGTGTGTTATATTAATGAGTTATTACCTTGAAATATGTAAAGGTCACAAACACTACATGGGTAAACCTTGTCCAGGCCTTCTTCTCTGCATTATTTCAATTATGTTCCAAAGGATTATTGCTCGGGACCGATACAGGGTTAAATGTTAAAAGTCTTCAAATATTGAAGTCACAATACACATCATGGGTAAAACATTGTCTGGACTTTAATTTCTTCCCCTCTGATTGGATTTCAATGAATGATATGTTTCACAGAATATTTGCATAGTATCAAAGCGTATAACATGACCTTGAAAGAATGTCAAGGTCATATAACACTTTACATGGGGAAAATCATGTCCAACGTATATCTTTTTACCCTCGGCTTTTCCCTTCGGGTCCCTGTAAAGTGCGAAACGAAACAAAAACGAAACGAAACGAAACAAATCGAAACGAAACGAAACAAATCGAAACGAAACAAATCGAAACGAAACGAAACAGATCGAAACGAAACGAAACGAAACGAAACAGATCGAAACGAAACAAAACAGATCGAAACGAAACGAAACAAAACATAAAACTGAAAGAAAATGAGAAAAAGAGGAAAAATCGCCGAAAACGAATATTTCAAGACAAGATCTTATTGAAGGGTCAAGGGGTACCACTCTCCTGCTGCCGCCTCCCCCCTCCCCATGGGGGAGGGGGTCTTGGGCGGTCAAGACAAATGTTTAAACTTTAAAGTGTAAATTGGTGCAATAGTGAAGTTATTTGGGTTATTTCCTTTTTTCAACCTTGAAAAAAAGAAATAGACCTGTTTAGACGAAAAACTAAGGTGAGCGAAGCGAGCCTGAAGTATTTGAAAAATGAATTGAAAATTGCGGCGAGCGAAGGTATATATAGATGAATTTCGTGGTAATTTTTAAAATTGAGATTATGCACATGAACGCATAAGAGCAAGATTATTTGTATTAAAAGTAATTTCCTAATTTTTTTTTGGTTACTGTTACCCTCCCAATCATCTGTCCCTCCTCTCGCCCCTTCTTCCCTCCTCCCGCCCTCTTTTTCTCCCCTCCCTTTGTCCCTGTCCGCCCCCCCTCATTATTGCCTTCAACCGTTAGTTCTCGTGGCTGGAGGGTTTTTTAAAGAATCAAAGTTGACGATTAAAACATAATATATAATATACGGTATATAGCACACTTGCATTTTAAAGGAGAGTAAATGGGAGGAATAACCTCGTCATAGACGGAAAAATATTATTCAGCAGGGAGGAGTCGGAACTGTTCCGTTATGTGTATTTGAAAATTTTATCAGAAAAATGAGAACAATTAAAAACTGGGGGGGGGGGGGGGGGGGGCACATTTCGTTTGAAAAAGGATAAGTTTTTTTTCCTGAAATGTGCCCCCACCCCGTTTTATGATCTCATTACGGTGTCATAGCGTGGTTTTCTATCCCCTCCCTTTTATTCCTCTTAAATACATGAATGGCATTTGACATGTACTTTTTTTAATTGTCAACTTTGACTCTTTCAAGAAACCCTCTCGGCACTAGTTACAAATGTAGAACTCTTGGATTAAGGCAATATTACATGCTGATCTTGTCTTGAATATTCGTTTTTGGCGATTTTTCCTCTTTTTCTCATTTTCTTTAAGTTTTATGTTTTGTTTCGTTTCGATCTGTTTCGTTTCGTTTCGATCTGTTTCGTTTCGTTTTGTTTCGTTTCGGTTCGATCTGTTTCGTTTCGTTTCGATTTGTTTCGTTTCGTTTCGATTTGTTTCGTTTCGATTTGTTTCGTTTCGTTTCGTTTCGTTTTTGTTTCGTTTCGCACTTTACAGGGACCCTTTCCCTTCTGCATTGATTTCAAAATATTTTACAGAATTGTTACTTATAGGACCCAAGAGTGATCATGACCTCGATGAAGGTCAGGTCAAAGATCAAGGTTACAGTACACTTCATGGGTAAAACTTTGTGCGATGATAACTTCTTCCATTCTTCATGAATTTCAATACTATTTTACAGAATTGTTGCTAATAGGACCCAATGGTACGTGTTTCATGACCTTAGGTACGAATGACCAAGGTCACAGTACAGCAATGGTAGATAACTGACTGGTCCATAACATTTCCCCTGTTTGTTTCCCGACATGGCGGTAATATAAAAAATCCTGAACTCTCCCCAGCTCCGCCCCACCCACTTCCCTCGGATCCGCACATGGATGGAATCTTGCTTGGATCCATCACCTTTCCCTCCGACTCAGCGAATCTTGCTCTTACATTAATGTTATAGATCAAACAAAAATGTTGTATGTCGATCGGTTCAGTTCTTTATTCAGTAAAATCTGTGCTAAAGTTCTCACTAATATACTTAGGTGACGTTCAGGTTCAGTGTGTTTGGTTTGGGGGGGGGGCAGTTACAGTGCAACGGAGAAGTGATATTTTGCTTAGTTACAGTGCAACGGAGAAGTGATATTTTGCTTATTATAATAATTACAGTGCAACGGAGAAGGCGAAGACACAGCAAAACATCACTTGTCTTCTCCATTGCACTGTAACTAGGGGGGGGGGGGGGGGGTCAAAAACTACATACAGATAAACAAGATTATAGCATTATGTAGATATAGATTTCCCGCAATTTATTTTTCTTTTTAAATGCAATTATCTTTTTCAAACCTTCGAAGTGCTAATCTGGATCCGCCACTGCGTGGACTTACTGACATGAGTTTAGTCGACGCTCCCCTCTGACCTATAATATGACAAACTTTGTTTCGCTAAATAGATCCACAGGCTTGTATTAGTGCACTAATCTGAATTGGAGTTAATAAAACAGTTGCATTGTATTGAAATAGAATTTACAAAACCTTTGGTTCAGATGCAGAGATCCATATTAAGACTCTTCTTAATTACCATTTTAAACCCCATCCATCTGTCCATCTTTTGGTAACTGAATTTTATTTATCATTTTTCTAATTGTGACCCCTGAAGCTGGGAGTTGCAATATAAAAATCAAATGTACTCATACTCATGGTACTATGTTTCCTAAATTTGATCTCCGCCAGTACCATCTTTCCCCCAATGATGACTAGCTTTGATGATGAGTGCTATGTATTTATAAGGCTAATTATAATTACCGGTATTCTGTGTTACGGAATTCAGTTATAAGCTTTATTTTCAACAATGGTGACATGTATTTGAAAACAGCGACATGAATTTGATAAACAGTTTGGGTGATTTTAAAGGCAAGAAGCTCCCCAAGAGGTTCAAATGCACATACAGAAAGGAGGGTATCTCCAACAACACTCGGTTGCAGCACCCACAGCAAAACCACAAATTAAACACCCCATGCAAAAACACAGAGCAGACACCCACAGAAAGAGACGCAAAAGGGACAAGGAACACCAACTCGCACCATAGAAACATGAAACACTGAAATACCACACATAAACCAACGAGGCCAATGGGCAACTGGTGCCGACTTAGCACTGTCATCTGCCAAGCATGTAGCAGACGGTGTGGTTATCCGGATTACGTGAGCACGACCCCCCCCCCCCCCCCACTTTTCCGATTATTCAGAGGTATAGATCACATTGTGATAATGAGTGTATGATCCTGTTGTTAAGTGTATATGCATGTCAAACGTCTTCAAATTTAATAGCATCATTTAAGAACAGACATGCACGTTTCGGGTACTGATGACTTTATGTTGATTAAATGCAATAAATGAATTTGAATTTTAACGTAACGATGTTTCCTTAGAACAACGATCAATGCGTATTTCTATTATGCGTTGTCACGATGCTTTCCTTTGAACAACGATCGATGCGTTTTTCTGTGATACCGCATGATTCCTTTGAACAACGATCGATGCGTTTTTCTGTGATACCGCATGATTCCTTTGAACAACGATCGATGCGTTTTTCTGTGATACCGCATGATTCCTTTGAACAACGATCGATGCGTTTTTCTGTGATACCGGGTGCTTTCCTTTGAACAACGACCGATGTGTTTTTCTATGATGCCGCATGATTCCTTTGAGCAACAATCAATGCGTTTTTCTATGATGCGTTATCACGGTGCTTTCCTTTGAACAAAGATCGGTGTTCTTTTCTATGATTTCTATGATGTCGTCACACCTGCTTTCCTTTGAACAACGATGTGTTTTCAATTCTTAAGGGATCGCGATACCTTCCTTTGAGTAAAAGTTACTCAAATCTTCACAGGGGCTATGTTAGTGTAAACAGTATTTCTTTCATAAAGAACATACGTAGTACATCTATGCAATATAACCAAATTACTTTGTACTTATACATGTAACAGGTGAGCGAAACATAGAAAAACTAATTTTTCATTGAAAATACACCCTCTGTCATCGCTTGGATCCGCCTATGAAAGGTTTGATGGGAACCACTTAAAGTAAAGGACATAAAATGACTTATTAATTTGTAATGAGAGCACTTGGTTCCCCTTCACACCGCACGTACATTGTACACCACTTGTTGTCAACATGCTACCGTTCAAACTGTCATTTCCAAGGTAAGTTGTAGGGAAATTCTTATCTATATGATTGTCGATAGAATGAGCGGAGTTATTAGATTTTCGTAATTTTTGATTTCAAATATTCTTCTTATTTACTGTAGTTTTTAGATAAAATATACTCTGGCATGGATCTAGGATTTGAACTATAATCAAAATGGCGCCAGAAAAATTGATATAGAATTTTTCATAGTTAACCAGATGTCCAGATCAATTTGTGATGCATGATATCTTTTTGGGTAAACTTTATTGATTTCCAAAGAAAATAAAGCCGGTGATAAGAGAATTGTAGAAGAGACGCGGGGTCCGCCTCCCTTTGGTTCCGCCACTGTGTAGATCATAAAAACAAACTGACCCATACTTCATGCACTTCGTCAGATACACCGCTGACGGGCATATATTCACTCACTAAGGCCTGTAATGCTCACTGACATCCAATATAATGTCAAAGTACGGTACGTAGAGTGATAGAGATGGGAACGGGGGTTGCCTCTTTTTGGCCACCTTCAGAAAAAAATATGTTTTTTGAAAACGATTGTCAACCCTCAATTTTTTACAATAAGAGGAAACTGTATAATTACATCTTAATTATTACGCAGAATACTCGTACTAATATAACAATGGTAGCTGATTCAGTATTTCTTATTGTTTGTTCTATTTTCCTTTTCCTCACCATGGAAACTTGTAAAGATTGTCATTATAACTACGATGATTGATCTCCCTTTACAGTATTCGCCAGTTGCAGATTTTCTCAATCGTCTCAAGTCTATTCGTTTTCTCGCTGATTCTCACGTTGGACGAGAGTGCAATCACAAACGTTCACAGCACTTTGACCTTGATAAATTTGGCATGTTTTAGCGCCCACTTCGGGGCCCAGATTTGGGTTACTATGTTTGCAGGTTAGTCCACACTCAACATAGTTCTTTCGTTTCGAAATATTGAGCACAAAATACCAACTATGTGATACTACCAGAAACTCTTAAATTGTTCACGGAGAAATTTGTATATTTGAAAAATCATAAGAGATGAGCTTTGATTCAGCATGATCGTAAATTTCCCACTGATGTTTATATAAATTGACTACCGCTATAATGTTTTTAAACATATCACAATTAATACAAATAAAGTCTTGGATATAACGGGTTTTTTTTTTTGTTATTGAAATCCATTCTTAAAAGAGAGCATATATAATACTTTAGAAATGCCGCCACCTTCCTTTTATGGTATGGGATAGATTGAATTTCATCGGAAACACAAAAGAAAAAAAAAAAGAAGAAGAAAAGAACGGACTAGTTTTCGATGTGCATTACTACCATTTTTCCATTTTTGATTTATTAAAGTGTATTCTTTTGCAGGAATGATTATGATTCTTACAATACCCCGTTATTGGTTCGGACAACTACAAGCTCGCATTTTCCCAATCTTCTTTAGCTACGGCACAATTATGTCAGCAGTTACCATGACAACCTTTTTTATCCTCCGAAAAGATAACGACGGAACTGTACACTTCAGAATGGTATATTTCGCATTATTTTCCCTTTTTCACTCTAATAGAATGTGTTCATAGATTTTCGTTGAATTATTTGCAAATGAAGGACTATTATCATTATACCATTTCACGTAAAACTTCATGTATAATTTATGTGTAAAACAATATAACATGTAATTTCTTAATTAATTATTTTCCGAATTTCTGCCTTTAATTTGGATCATGACTTTTCCTTATTCTCCAAATTCCTCCAAATTTTCTACACCATTTTCTTGAAAATAAAAGCTTTATAAACTGTGACGTCATCTTTCAGACTTGCGGTTTGTTTGTTAGCTTTACAATGAGCTTGCTGAACCTTTGCGTACTGTCCGGTTTAATAGTGGACATAATGAGGAAGAGATTCGACCTAGAAAAAGAGTCGGGGCTTTCCATGAAAATCGGCTTCGTGGACATGTCTCCTTTAGACGGAAATGACGTATATCAGCGAGTCAATTGGAAGTTCCGGTTTTTCCATAAACTTAACGGTTTGACAAACATTTTTGGAATGCTTGGACAATTTGTGTATTTGTTTTACCTCAAAGACTTTGTTGAAATGAAATAGGATACATGCATTTCTGCTGAAATGACACTTTGTTCTGTGTACAAATTGCTGACTTGTTGTAAGTCAAACACAACACCCAAAATCAAACACAACACCCAAAATCAAACACAACACCCAAAATCAAACACAACACCCAAAATCAAACACAACACCCAATATCAAACACAACACCCAAAATCAAACACAATACCCAAAATCAAAAACAATATCCAAAATCAAACACAACACCCAAAATCAAACATAATACCCAAAATCAAACACAACACCCAATATCAAACACAACACCCAAAATCAAACACAATATCCAAAATCAAACACAACACCCAAAATCAAATATAATACCCAAAATCAAACACAACACCCAAAATCAAACACAACACCCAAAATCAAACACAACACCCAAAATCAAACACAACACCCAATATCAAACACAACACCCAAAATCAAACACAACACCCAAAATCAAACACAACACCCAATATCAAGCACAACACCCAAAATCAAACACAACACCCAATATCAAACACAATACCCAAAATCAAACACAACACCCAAAATCAAACACAACACCCAAAATCAAACACAACACCCAAAATCAAACACAACACCCAATATCAAGCACAACACCCAAAATCAAACACAACACCCAATATCAAACACAATATCCAAAATCAAACATAATACCCAAAATCAAACACAACACCCAATATCAAACACAACACCCAAAATCAAACACACCACCCAAAATCAAACACAACACCCAATATCAAGCACAACACCCAAAATCAAACACAACACCCAATATCAAACACAATATCCAAAATCAAACACAACACCCAAAATCAAACACAATATCCAAAATCAAACACAACACCCAATATCAAACACAACACCCAAAATCAAACACAACACCCAAAATCAAACACAATATCCAAAATCAAACACAACACCCAAAATCAAACATAATACCCAAAATCAAACACAACACCCAAAATCAAACACAACACCCAATATCAAACACAACACCCAAAATCAAACACAACACCCAAATCAAAAACAATATCCAAAATCAAACACAACACCCAAAATCAAACATAATACCCAAAATCAAACATAACACCCAATATCAAACACAACACCCAAAATCAAACACAATATCCAAAATCAAACACAACACCCAAAATCAAACATAATACCCAAAATCAAACACAACACCCAAAATCAAACACAACACCCAAAATCAAACACAACACCCAAATCAAACACAACACCCAAAATCAAACACAACACCCAATATCAAGCACAACACCCAAAATCAAACACAACACCCAAAATCAAATACAACACCCAAAATCAAACTTAATATCCAAAATCAAACACAACATCCAATATCAAACACAATATCCAAAATCAAACACAACACCCAAAATCAAACACAACATCCAAAATCAAACACAACACCCAAAATCAAACACAGCACCCAATATCAAACACAACACCCATAATCAAACACAACACCCAAAATCAAACACAACACCCAAAATCAAACACAATATCCAAAATCAAACACAACACCCAAAATCAAACACAATATCCAAAATCAAACACAGCACCCAAAATCAAACACAACACCCATAATCAAACACAATATCCAAAATCAAACACAGCACCCAAAATCAAACACAACACCCAATATCAAACACAACACCCAAAATCAAACACAACACCCAAAATCAAACACAATATCCAAAATCAAACACAGCACCCAAAATCAAACACAACACCCAATATCAAACACAACACCAAAAATCAAACACAACACCCAAAATCAAACACAACACCCAAAATCAAACACAATATCCAAAATCAAACACAGCACCCAAAATCAAACACAACACTCAAAATCAAACACAATATCCAAAATCAAACACAACACCCAAAATCAAACACAATATCCAAAATCAAACACAGCACCCAAAATCAAACACAACACACAATATCAAACACAACACCCAAAATCAAACACAATATCCAAAATCAAACACAGCACCCAAAATCGAACACAACACCCAAATTCAAACACAATATCCAAAATCAAACACAGCACCCAAAATCAAACACAATATCCAAAATCAAACACAGCACCCAAAATCAAACACAACACCCAATATCAAACACAGCACCCAAAATCAAACACAACACCCAATATCAAACACAACACCCAAAATCAAACACAACACCCATAATCAAACACAATATCCAAAATCAAACACAGCCCCAAAATCAAACACAACACCCAATATCAAACACAACACCCAAAATCAAACACAACACCCAAAATGAAACAACACCCAAAATCAAACACAATATCCAAAATCAAACACAGCACCCAAAATCAAACACAACATCCAAAATCAAACACAATATCCAAAATCAAACACAACACCCAAAATCAAACACAATATCCAAAATCAAACACAACACCCAAAATCAAACACAACACCCAAAATCAAACACAGCACCCAAAATCAAACACAGCACCCAAAATCAAACACAACACCCAAAATCAAACACAACACCCAAAATCAAACACAACACCCAAAATCAAACACAATATCCAAAATCAAACACAGCACCAAAAATCAAACACAACACCCAATATCAAACACAACACCCAAAATCAAACACAACACCCAAAATCAAACACAACACCCAATATCAAACACAACACCCAAAATCAAACACAACACCCAAAATCAAACACAACACCCAAAATCAAACACAACACCCAAAATCAAACACCACAAACACAACACCAATATCAAACACAACACCCAAAATCAAACACAATATCCAAAATCAAACACAATATCCAAAATCAAACACAACACCCAATATCAAACACAACACCCAAAATCAAACACAACACCCAATATCAAACACAACACCCAAAATCAAACACAATATCCAAAATCAAACACAACACCCAAAATCAGACTTCAAAAATTATATTTCACAAACTTGTATATTCCTTCTGACGATACCTTGCCATGGATACCAAAATTTTTAAAATGAGTATTCTAGTGTTTTCCCACCAAGTTCTGTGAAATTTCTCCAGTTAACCCTCCGCTTGGTCTGAATTATGTCGGACAAAATTCGCGAATTTTCACAATTGATTTTTTCAGTTCGAATTGAAATGTTCAAAATACAACCAAACGACAAAAAAGTTTCTCATTTGTCTACAAAGTTTCCGTACAGAAGGTACTACTTCAAAGCTAGCACACAAAAAAAAAAACCCCCAAAAAAAAGAAAAAAAAAAAAAAAAAACAACAACAACAAACAAACAAACAAAACGTTCGTTTGCTATTACGTCAAGTGACGTTCTCCCTCCGCGATGATATTTCAAATATAAGGAAACGGGATAAAAAGGGCAGAAACAACTTATTCAACTCGTAAAATGTAAATGTACGGATTGTTTTTTTTTTCAGCTTTTGCGCTTATAAATGATCGATGTGTATTGGCAGTAGGGAATGAAAACAAAACTTAAAAAAAAAAAACACTTCATGCTTTACATATGCGTTCTTTACATATTTTTTCCACTCCCTACTGCCAATACACACCGATAAAGCGCAAAAACAATCCTTAGTGTTAAAGCAATAGATAAAATAGCATTTTATGTGAAATTAATCCGCGCATGCTCTAAACAGACGGTCACGTGATAGGCTCTCGCGTTTATCGAGAATAGAAACAAGAGTTAGTTTGGTACCTTCATATAAGGGAAACGCAGTAGGAATGTAGATATTTGCTGTTGTTGTCATTGTGTGCCTTGTTAAAAATTAATTTGCGTGGCGCCGTATGTATGTAAACTGCTATAGACCTAACTCCCTGATAAGTCGGGAATTTTGCATTGAGTTAAAAATATTCAAACATAAAAAAAAAACAGTATGTTTTGATTAGTTGTATTGTGTGTTGTGGAAATGTTTACCGGGTGTATTTCGTAATAACAGATTTAGTTATTCCAAGGGAGGTTGTTGTATTTGGTTGGCTTTGGGATCAAGGGAATTGCATTTTTCAATTACAGTGTGCATCTGATTTATTCATCGATTTATCCAAAGTGGAACTGTTTGCATTCGTTCTTTGTACTTGTTCTAGGTTATCATACCGCGGCCAATGAGCGGAACTGCCCCTTGTTTTTAGATAATGGAAAATACGTAGAAAGAAAATAAGTTTTGGGTTTCATATTTGCTTGGATACTATAACTAAGATAAAATCATCTGTAACATAACTCATGTGGTGTTTGAATATGTTTCTAAAGAAATTACAAATTAACCACTTTTGGGGAGCAATTCATTCTGTACACATACTAGACTCTGGAGATTTAGATTAAGTTGTCCTTCGTCTTGTCACATCTTCTCAAGACAAGTGTACGTAATCCCTTACTCCCCCTTGTCGGATGTCATACATAAAACTGCGTCTCCAGTGAGTGTCGTAGTCGAGAGTATATAAGACAAGATTAGAGTCCGTATTATATTATACTTTTATATATAAGCAATTTTGGGAGTCAAATCATTCAAACACATTAACAAGCACTTAAATTGCTAGAAATTTGTATGAATTTTTGGCCTGATAAGTCTCCACTACGACACTCACCGGAGACGCAGTTTTGTGTATGACATCCGACAAGGGGGAGTAAGATATTACGTACACTTGTATCGAGAAGATGGTTCTGTCTATGAAGCTGTGTTATTGTTTCGACTCTTTGTCCAATTTTCTTTTCAGGTTTGAAAGGTATTTTTTAATTTCAGAATTTGAATGCCTTTAAGGGGTAACGAGCGTCTGCTCGTATAAATGACAGAAGAAATAAAAAATCTGAATAGAATTTTTACAATTTACTGAAATTTGAAGTATGACAGTAATTTTGATACACCTTTCCATCAATAATAGAAAGAGTTCCGATAATTGTAAAATTTCACTCGAACTTTAATAACAGAAAAACGGTTAAACACGGATTGAAACGAAGGAATTGACTATGCGAGTTAGCTCGCTTACCAGCCACTCGTTACACCTTAAATTGATTGTGAGTTATGAAATCTGATTTCAGGTTTTGGGTTTGACTTTCACCTCTGACTTGCTAGGGGCCATCGTGTGGACCCCCGCCTTAACGCTCATTTTCTCACTCTGAAAAGAGTGAGAAAAGGAGCGATGAGGCGGAGGTCCACACGATGGCTAGGGGTCCGTCGAAGCTCTATTTGGTGCTTTATTGTGAGTGTTGTTGAGATTATCGTCAGGCTGTTCTTTATCTCATTTCATTCACTGATTGTTTTCAACATTTGTTCGTTGCTGTTGTTTTATATTCATTGTATATTACAATCATGTGAGCATGTTCCATGTTGTCAGTCCAATGCGGATTGAGAATCGTTTGACATTTGAACTGTCCTAAACTGGTTACCTTTCTGACAACAATTTAAGGAGGTATTGAACACTTTGACGCCAAATTCAATTTTTCTCAAAATTTCTGAAATTATTCAATTCTTGTCTGTCCCTCATCATACAAACTTACATTTGATTCTATCCACAGGAAAAATTTCTATGAGACTTTGAAATATGCATTTTTCAACGTATCCGTGAATTTCTTGATGACGTCATAATATTAAAAGTGTCATTCCGGTTCTCTTAATGCTAATGGAAATTAATTTTGATTTAACTTCCAAAATATTCATACATGTATTGCTCTTACATAAGGAAAAGATTAAATGAATTGTGTTATAAACAAAGGCAGGATACTGGAATAATAGATGACACAGTCGCTCAAAAAATTGCAATTTCGAGCCAATTGACTCTAGTTGATAGGTGATTATAAGAAATCCTGTGGATCAATCCTTGTCAAAAACTAAAAGAATGATCAACAATATACAGAGATGATTTCATGATTAAATGAGAAAAATTAAATTCGGGATAAAAATTTTACGAAGCTTTTTATTTTCCATTTTTTCTTCCAAATTCGTCCATTTTCAATGAAGTGACATCCGCTTCCTTGTTATGTAAATTTGTCAACGAATACACTAAAATAAAAATTGAATTTACTATTTTATACATGTAAAGTTTCAATGCAATACGTTTTGTATTCATGTTTTAATTGCATTTTGAATGCGATCGTTTGTGACGCCATTTTCCCCCGATAACGTCGAAATGACGTCGTGGTTGGCTCATGGATAAAACTCCCAAAATCCACTATTTTGAAAAACGCTATAATTTCTTCAAATTACGTCGGAAAAGAAGGTAACAAGACCCCGTTGCAGCACCAACAGCAAAACACCAAAAACACCCGATGCAAAAACACAAAAGACGAGTATAGTATGAGACGGAAAAGAGACATACAACATGTAAACATCAAACACAAAAGACTACACATAAACCGACGAGACCAATGGGCAACCGGTGCCGACTTCGGACGGCCATTTGTCACGCAAGTAGCAAATGGTGTGGTTATCCTGGATTGCGTGCGCACAACCCTCTCACTTCTCCAATTACCAAGAGGTCTCGAAGAACGTACAATTGTGGTTTAAAACAACCTCCTCACTGTAAGATGACCTCATACAAACAAGACCGCGAAACGTAGAGGCCCCAGAAACACAGATGAATATGTAAATGGATATAAAAAGAGGGCATGCGTAATACAGTCGGCTATAGCGAACTCACGTATGTAATCACCCGAGTAGTCCGACTGACATTCAGAGAGGACAGGTGGTCGGGGCCCTGTCTCCCCTAAAGAGGTTTGGACAGGGCCCGTCATGGAGTCCCGTCGTCACAGTCAGTCAGAGTGCAAGTCTCAAGGATGCGCATGTACAAGACTGTAGATTGGTCAAGTACCAAGCCTAGTGTCCGTCTGGTGACATTAGGATCATATCCACGGTATAAAAGGCGTTTGGTGATTCTGACACATTTTCGATAAATATTCTGTCTACCTTTGATACTTTAAATTTTGTTTATCATATCACCATAAAAGACAGGTTGTGTAATACCCAAAGTAATGTACTCTGTTGCTTGTATAGATCCGAATTTTAAAAGAAGTTGACTGTAATTTTTGTAAAATTTCCAGAAAGTCTTAACTAGTTTATGAAAGCGGAAACCTTGACCTAAAAGTTTTTTGGTAATTTGTAAATTTCTACTGTGAAAATCCAAAACATCAGTACATGCTCTAGCGTACCGGATGAGCTGTGATATATAAATGCCGTATGACGGTAATCTTGGAACATCACCGTCAAGCCAGGGGAAATTTACTATGTTGAATCCAAAATCAACCCTTTTGTCATATACACTTGAATGAATCTTTCCGTTTACAATTTTGATATTTAGGTCCAAAATCGGTGTTTCTGTATTTGTAATGTTTGCCAATGAAAATCGACGTTAAAGCGACGTTGCATTAGAATTGCCGCTTGAGTGCACATGTTAGGAAGATTCTTCTACTTCCTTTTTCTGTTTTGTTTAGATGTCAGCATTTTTGTTGGTCCTCAATAGGATAGATTGAAAATTGTATATAAATCTTTGACTATATATACTCCCTGTTCGCTGCCATGATAGAATAAGCTCCCATGAGATGAACTGTGTAATCTTTGTTACACTATGTAAGTTAAAAAGAAAACATACGCCTCTGGTTGCAAATTTGTTTTTATACACATACGAAAAAGATTTCATGCGAAATCTGCAACACTTAAGAAATTTGACGACTTGAAATGTTTCAACGGCACCTCTAGGTATCTTGATGATTTTTTTGAATATTGATAGCCAACATTTTGACCATTACAAAATCAAATTTATCCAGCAGAGTTAACATTGATCAAAGCGGACACAGATGATACAGCTACACCAGTTTTGGATCTTTATATCAAAATTAAGAACGGATAAATCCAGACAAAGATATACGACAAAAGAGAAGACTTTGGCTTCAACATAGTTAATTTTCCTTGGCTTGATTGCGATGTACTGAGATTGCCATCATATGGCATTTACACCTCTCAGTTCATCAGATACGCTAGAGCTCAATTGCTTCCATGTTTCGGACTTCCATGATTGAAATATGCAAATTACAAAAAAACTTATCCGTCAGGATTTAGATATTATAAACTTGAAAAATCTTTCTGGAAATTTTACAATTTTTTCAAAATTTGGGACGATTCTAGCATCAGCTGCTAGAGTATGTATCATTGGGAATTTCATTGCCATCATTTTACGGTGACCTAATAAACAAAACCTGAAGGCAGGTCAAACTCCAACCACAAATGTAAGAAAGTCGGTCGCCTGCTTTACCGAGGATACGATCCTAAAGTCATCACAAAAACATTGAGCATGGTACTGGACCCATCTACAGTTTTGTACCAGTGTCTTTCCCAACGTTGCACACAGCCCAACCGTGACAACGGGACTCCATGACGGGCCTTATTCAAATCTCGTCAAAGAAGACTAAGTCCTAATTTTCTGTTCTATCTGAAAGTCGGTCAGACTTCTCGGATGATCGATCTTGAGATCGCTTCAGCCAGCAGAGCACTGACTGTTATACGCATGCCATAGATTTTTTTTAGATCCATTTACATAGAATCTGTGTTACAGGAGGCCGCTGCGTAACTATCTCGTTTGTGATGTCACCTTACAGTGAGAAGTTTTATGTTTATACAACAATTGTGCGTCTATAGAGATATAGAGACCTCTGTGTATTCGCATAAGTGGAAGGGTTGTGCGCACGTAATCCGGATAACCACAACATTTGCTAATAGCAGATTGTCGTCCAAAGTCGGCACCGGGCGCACATTGGTGCCCTTCCTTTTATGTGTGATGCTTCTGTACGTCTGTTTCCATTGTTTTGTATGATGTTCTAGTGAATATTATTGCGTCTTTTTGCGATTTGTAGTTTTGTCTGATGTCATTTATGTGTCATTTTCTTGTGGGTTTGTTTCGCTGGGTGGGTGCAGGGTGGTCATGCTGGAGATCCTTCCCTTTTCTTTTGATAACATGTATTGAAGAAACAATGCCTATGTACTAGTTTATGAATTTTAATACCATCGAAAGAATAAGCATACACGTATGTTTTAAATGAATGTTGCACAATAATGACAGATTTTTTACGAGACCAAAGTCTAAAAAAATATTTGTTGCGAAATTATGTTTTTATTTTAAACAAATGATACTTTCCGAAATGTTGAATCACAATCATTTTGAATCGGTGTTATTCGTTTTTTTCTCTCTAAAAACATTGTGAAGATACATGTAACCCATGAAACATATTATGTAGATATGAACTGTAAAAATAATTTTATTTACAAAGTGTAATTAAGAGATGCCGAAATCTGTTCCACTCTTATTAGACATTTTTGTGGTTTTTTCGTCAGTCCGAACAATGAAAGTACTACCAACTTTTGTCAGTCTGAAAGATTATCTTGTCAGACATTTTCTTCAGGACTGACACTTTTCGACATCATTGGTACTGAGAATACCTGTACTTAGTTTAACATGACAGTGAACGGCAAAAATGTACACAAAGATGATCGACACATAAAGATTTTACAAATAATTCCATATCTCGTGATCAAATGTATTAAAATGTAATGATAAAAAGACTTGCTAAGCATTTTATGAAAATATAATGCATATGGATATTTCGATTGGAATCCATCAAACATGAAAGCATCACAAACTATCTTAAAATATAAAGCTTGCATGTTTGAACGAAGATTGCATAAAAAGCGGGGACATGTTATAAATACAACATGAAAATAATAAGTAGATGAGAACTGTAAAAATTGTTTTATATAATGAGGTATTAAAATTGAAGTGCCACCAAATGGCAAAGATGTACAAACGGATGATTTACACACGACTGAAGAATGTACAAATACACCGTGGCGTATCACGTGATACGCAAATGATATGTTCCACGGAAATCCCATTTGATTTAAACAAGTAAATTCCTTCTAAATCTACTTAATGTGAATTCACTTTAACCCTATCATATGGCCATTATCATCAATTATATGATGGTAATCTATTCTGTTCAAGGATAGACGTGTATTCGAAGAACACTTAAACAGAATTTGTTTCAATGATCACCACATGTTATGATATGGTGCACGGACAGATACAAAAGTTTCTGTTTAAGTGTTCTCCAAATATACGTATATTCTTGATCAGAATAGATTCCCTTCATATAATTGATAATAATGACCATATGATAGGCCTAAAATAAATTCGTGTAAAGTAGATTTAGCCGGTATTTACTTGGTTTAATCAAAGAGGATTCCCGTGGAACATATCATTTGCGTATCACGTGATAAGCCACGGTGAAATGGTTAAATAGTCTATGATCAAATGTATTGAAATAAATAAAAAAAATCCAGCTTCACATTTTACACAAAAGAAGACACATTAAAAATTTCAATTGGAATTAATCAAGTATGACAGCATCTCAAACAAATTTGAAATAAGATTGTAGAAAAATGGGAAAATATCATATATACAACATGGAACATAATATGTAGATTAGAATTGTTAATTTTGAAATAAATGTTCTATAATGTAAATTGTAATATATAATTAGATACTCAAATAAAGTGCAAAGAAACGGCAAAATGGACAAAGGCATGATTAAAATATGACTGAAGAATGCACAAACATTTTCATATTATATGATCAAATGTATTAAAATGAAATAAAAAAGACAAGCTTCACATTTTGAATTGAAGTTAGATGCATGCATGTGCATATTGCAAACATTGGAATCAATCAAGCATGTAAAAATCGCAAACAAATTCTAACTATAAAGCCTACATGTTTGAAATGGGATGGCAGATAGATCAAATGATATTACAATGACCAATTAAAAATAAAAAAAATCGTAGTCCTTTTACATCAATGTTGTTGGCATGTAGGAGAAAGATATATGTACAATCGCTGAAACAATTCCATGTTATATCAAACATATATTCCATCCTTATAGTTCATGTTTTTCAGTCACATACCAAAATTCTCTTTCAAAAATTTCCTTCTGATTGAATAAGAAAGTCTGGAAGTAATCTAGAAAAGAAAGACACACTTAAGCTAATGTTGTTATTCAAAAAAAGAAGGGAGGAGATCTCAAAAGAATAATATTAGTCCAATTTTTAGAAAAATAAATATCATTTGTCACTGGCTTGACAAAAAAACTTTATAACAAAATATTATATAACCAGGATGTAACGTCGATTCTGATTGGCTGAAGCGCGAGTCATTATTTTCCGATAATGACCGCTGACGGAAGATAATGACTCGGTGTGGTATTTGTCCTGATTTTAGTATTTACGATAAAAATTAAGATAGTTATTTTGTTTAATTTTAAAAGTCTAGATACACTTTTCACAAAAACTTTCAATTAATTATTAAGATCTTAATTAAAAAAATATGTGTTCATATTCATTAGAATCATTATTTTAAACATATATGGCACAATATCAAAAAAAGTGCATATTTTGCAAACCATAAATCTGAGAAATTGATTTTTGATTTCAATGAATTTTCTTTCTAATATCAATTTGTAAACATCCAAAGGGACAAATTCTAGAATATGAGAGCTTAAACTTGTTTTGATATTGAGATGGAGGTCATTACATACTTGGCATTGATTTGAAATGTCCATTGTGTTACCAAACAAAAAATTGTCATAAAAATTGCAATAATTATTTTTAGAATTTATTCTATGTTTTTTTCTCTAAAAATGTATAGATTTTAACAGCCTCTTGAGGAAAATTTATGATATGATGCCGTTTTCTCAAGATAAATGGTAACATATAGTATAGTTTACGAAAAGTTAGTTTTTGGATAATTGGAAATCATCATTTAAGATAATATAAATATGAAATTCCTAACTTCTTTCATGTACTTAATTATTTGTGAGAAAACAAAATTACTAAACGCAATCTTAAAAGGATATATGCACTACTTCATTAATTTCCCCTCAAAAATATTGAAGGTAACACAAATGACTAAGCAGTAACACGATGGACAAAATGGTAACACAAATGACAAATACAGATTTATATAAGCAAAATGGAGTTTATTTTAAGATGAAAGGGAAATTAAATGCTAGTCATTTTAATCTGACATTATTCTAAAACTATTTAATCTGTTTGGAACTCTTGATCAGCATTTTAAGTATAGTAGTGATGATTCATGGTAACACAATTGACAGACTGTAACACAAATGACATTTTATGATGATATGCATCATACTGTTCACAACTTCAGTTGATATTATCTTAGATTATCCCCATAAAATGATGTTTAGATAATACAGAACGGAAGAAATTAAGAATGTACTTATCTTCTCAACAGAACAGAGACAAAAGTGATAGGAAAATAGTACCATAAGGTGATAAGAAGCTGAAGAAAACGTTAGCAATTTTCAACTGAATATATATTTTTTAACAATCTAAATATCACTTTATGTAATCAGAATTACTTCTATTTTCAGATTTTCTTCAAAATAGATAAGAATATTTAAGAATAATTAGGCAATAAGATTGTTAATAAGACTGCTCTAATTTCGGAAACAAAATTCATGAACATTTAAGTGTACCAAAAACCTGTAACACAGACAATGCACGCTTGAATTATTTCAAAATAAGCAGTCTTATAGATCCATATCAATCATGATATTGTATTTGTAATTCTAATTAAAATTCTGGGGTTTTTTTATTAATTTATTTTGTTATTTAGCCCAGCTTAACACTCTTTTTCTGACTTTTTTTTTTACTTATAGATGTTTTGAGTAATACATTGATGGAATTAGCCTGCTTTGTCATATAGCTTTATGTTTGCTTTAGATATTCCATTAAAAAGCGATTGTTTCAAGTCTCTGTCATTGAACTTATGCATGCAAATCAGCAAATAATGAAAAAGAATATTCTGTGATACCGAAAAGCTAGTTTCATAAACGTTATTAGAGTGTTAGAATGATATAGACTCCATTTTACTTTACTGTTCATTATGTGAGCATTTGTTGATATTGGTGCATATGATATTGAACTGAAATGGATATTGACTAGTATCAATGTGACTGATTTTATCAGAAAAACAAAGAAAATAGTGTATTTACAAATTTTGGAAGCTAACTTGTCTTCATTTTTTTCTTATGTTATACTATAAGGTTAACATAGTCTGCATTAAAAAAATATTGTGAATCATCATATGTCAGTTGTGTTACCAATCATTAACTAGTAATAATCGATCAATAAATTAAAAATGAAAAGCACAAATTGCAAGAAGAATAAGACACTTTTGAGAAGATCAGTTGTATACCATTCAATCTTGTCACTTCTTTATATTACAGAAAATAAGTTATCTGTTTTGACTTTATCAAATGTCCATTATGTTACGATTAACTCTTTGTCATTGCCCACAATATTCATCCAGGAATCTGTGTTTTGTACAGTCTTACTTGTAGGTTTCTTTCATGTGTTTGAAAGGGACCCTATGCTGAAGTGTTATGTCACCTTGAGCGTACTGTTAACAAAATGAAACCTTTCTACCACACTAGATTCAGAAGTTTGCATAAAGTGATGTCATTGGTGTTACCACTTAATGTCAGTTGTGTTATCACTTTATGAAATGATATGATAATCGTTCAATTTTAGTCAATTAAAGAATTATGCTTCTCCAATAGGCACTCTTTTAAACAAATCACACAAAAATATTGTCAAGTTGATGCACAATCACTTAATTAAACTTATGTTACCATATAAAACATGAAATGTACATTGTGTTACCATAAAATGTCAGTTGTGTTATCAAGTGAAGAAACACTTAATTGAACCTCATTCATTTTCTTCTCACAGCAAAAATTGAAACATTAAAAGATGTGTAAGAAATAATATGAGCAAAAGATCAATAAAATTTTGGAATCTTAATATTCCTTTGATGAGGGTTTCAATTTAGATAGTCAAATGTCAATTGTGTTTCCAATTAAGTGTCAGTTATGTTACTAATTATTTCAGTTGTGTTACTTTTTAAAAAGTAACACAAATGACAGTAACACAACTGAATTTTTCGTACAAATAGACACATTGTAGAATCTGAGAAGCAAAACTGTTCAAAATTCTTGCCCTCTTAAACAAGGTTCAACAATTTCATTTCAAAAGCAAAAGGAAAAGACAGAAAATGCCTCCATTTATCATACAATAATGGTAACGTAATGGACATGTGAAAAAGGTAACCTTTCAGTGCTAACCAAGGTCTTTTAAACATCTAAGTTGAAGCTGGCGGAATATTAAAATTTATTTAATATATAAATTGATTAATCTTTATAAAACATTTTAACATGTGAACCTAATTAATATATTTGAATTATTTGTGTGATTTCTCTCCTTTATGCAAAGGTAACACAACTGACAAAATAATCAGTGACAGTGATATCAATCACAAAAAATTGCTCATCCTAAATATACATAGGATATATAGGATGTTTACAGAATCTCTTTCATATAATAAACAAATCCCATGAAAAAAATCAAGTTTAAATTCCAATAGAATAAAAGTTATACCAATGTAAAACTAAAGTACCCATAGTCAGGACATCCGATTTTGACAGATGATGGACATATCAACCTCTCATAATTACATATTTGTGTCGAATTTCATACTTTTTCATCATGGATATAGGTAAAATAGGATGAGGCAAAGCATTACAAGTACTTATTTCTGTATTTTTTTCATTTATATATGAAACAGGCTCAAAAGGACAAAAATATGCACTTTTTTGATATTGTGCCATATAGTTTTATAATTCGTTATAGATATAATATAACAAATAAGGACTTGGCCTCGGTCATTATGTCATTATAATGACCCGATGGGATTTGTAATATTGACCTCGGCCTTCGGCCTCGGTCAATATTACAAATCTCATCGGGTCATTATAATGACATAATGACCTCGACCAAGTCCATATTTGTATAGTAATGTTTCTCGTGGAAACATATTTATTGGCAACAATATTCCCCTTTTAAAGTGAAGAATAAGCGTTGATGCTTGTATACCAGTCAGATTTGAGTAAAACCTAAAAAGAAGTGACCCAAACTCTTCTGGCAGAGAGCGACCTTTTTGACAAAAACTTCTAAATACTTGGCAATATATTTAGAAAAAATACGAAAAGTCCTTATCAAAAAGTCCTTTGGAATACATCTGCTTGAGGGTATAGTTCTGTCCTATTATCCTTATTTGCATACATTTAAGGTTAAATATAGTTTTGCTCTTCATAATTATGTTCACTATTTGGATGACAAATATGGATAATGACCGTATCCCTGTATACAGCACAAAATCGATAATTCAGAAAATCAGAAACCGAAGGCATACAAAATCAGGATAAAACAGGAAGCAAATCGAACAAACAGAAACCTCCACCACATGAAAACAAGAGCCCCAGGGGGCACAACGCTCACCTGATACCCATGCACGCTCTAATTGACATACTGACATTGAATACTGATAGTGCCAGTACCAGGATTTTAGCCCACAACCTTTCTAAAAAGATTTTTGCCGGATGGAGAGAAGTTCTTTTTTTCAGACAACCTTTGAAAGTACAAAAAAGAAAAAATAGCCACATTTCAAAACAATAACTTTTTTTACTGATTTGAAAAGACGGATAAAGTGGTCCAACGTCATATGCCCAGCTAGTATAGTTCAATTATGCAACATCAAAAATAAAATCATATTGTACATTAATGTGCAGCAGAAAAAGAATAAAACAATGAAACGATTTCATAAATTAAGTTTATTTAAAATTGAACACAAAACCTTTCATTATTGATAGCTAGCATGCCAGAAATTATAAAGCCTGTGTTTGTGAAACGAGAATGCCCCCGGCGGCATCTTTGTTAGTATAAAGGCCATTTTCTGTTAAGTATGTGAGAGGTCAGGGTCAGCGCAATATTGGTATCAATGGAAAGATCTTGTCACAAGGAATACACATGTAAAAATTGAAACCTCTATCACTAACCATTCAAAAGTTATGCCCAATGTTAAAGTTTTTGAGAAGTACGTCAAAGGTCAAGGTTATGGTCACGAGGTCAAAAAATTTGGTATCAATGGAAAGGTATTGTCACAAGGAATACACATGTGAAATATGAAACCTCTATCACCAGCTTCCATTTAAAAGTTATGCCCAATGTTAAAGTTTTTCGGAAAACAGACAGACAAACAGACAGACGGACAGGCCAAAAACTATATGCTCCCGAATCTTTTATTCCAGGGGCATAAAAAACAAAGATTTTTCGGTTTTGCCTTTATTCATATTAAAGTATACTGAAATCTATGAATGCTTTTGAATAGTATTGATTCCATCTCAAATACATGAAACGTACAGTTAAAATCGTTTTAATCCAATATTTATCAATTCTGATGAATAGGAAATGAGAGTTCTGCGCCATCCGCCCCTCACATGTTAAGTAATGGGAAATATAGGCCGCCCCTCACCTAGCGGTGATGGACGATGAGGGGCCGATCGATATCTATTAATAGATTTAACGCGTTACCTTTAAATATTTACCTGTACACGTCACAAGACAAGTTTGAACTTGAAGTCTATATTTAACATTTTGGAATTTCCGAAATATGTATTAAGACTTACAACATATTAATTCTTGTTCATTTAAGAAACATGAGTTGGAGAGATCACTTGAAAGAAATTTATTTTGACGTTAAAAACCCAATCAGTTATGCAGGTCCAACAAAGATTTATCGATATCTTCGAAAAGAAGGAAAATATAAAGTCGGCCTTTCCTCAATTAAACAGTGGTTACAAGACATAGATGCATACAGTCTCCAACGACCCCAGCGATACAAATTTAAAAGAAATAGAGTCATATCCCAAGGAATAGATTATCTTTGGGATGCAGACTTAGCTGACGTCTCAAACCTAGCCAAAGAAAATGACGGAATAAAGTATTTGTTGGTAATCATAGATGTCTTTTCGAGATTTTTATGGGTGCAACCTTAAATTACAGTCTAAACAACATGGACCAGTGATCGAAGCGCTCAATAAAGTCATATCATCGGGACGTCAGCCGAAAGAAATTCGGACAGATAAAGGAAGCGAATTTAAAAATAAATGGTTAGCAGAATTTTTCAAGACTCATGGAATCCATCATTATGTGACACAGAATGAAACCAAGGCCAATTATGCTGAACGAGTCATACGAACCATAAAAGTGTTATTTTATAGATACTTCACCCATAATCGCACATACAGATACAAGGATGTCTTACAGGACATCGTCCGTAATTACAACAGACGACCACATCGATCATTGAATGGCTTGTCACCATCCGATGTTAATTCGACAAACGAAGCCATCTTATGGAAG
This sequence comes from Pinctada imbricata, assembly GCA_033119305.1. Lineage (NCBI taxonomy): Eukaryota > Metazoa > Mollusca > Bivalvia > Pterioida > Pteriidae > Pinctada > Pinctada imbricata. The sequence continues at coordinate 59,647,336 of VSWD01000011.1, read as the reverse complement.
GAGATGTACATAGATGTATTAAAAAAATCAAAGGGCGAAACTAAGAAAAAACTATATAAGAAATTTAGATTTAAGAAAGGTGACTTCGTCAGATTGTCGAATTTGAAGCGCACTTTCCAGAGAGACTATGAACAGAAATGGTCTGAAGAAGTTTTTATCATTACTAGAAGATTTTTACGACAAGGAATACCCCTGTACAAGGTCGCTGATTACGATGAAGATCCAATAGAGGGAACCTTTTACGAAAGCGAGTTGCAAAAAGTCAACAAGAACAGGGATGATCTTTGGAAAATAGAAAAAGTACTTAAAACTCGTAGACGACGAGGCATCAAAGAGGTTTATGTGAAATGGTTAGGATACCCTAAAAAGTTTAATTCCTGGATTCTGGAGACTGACATGGAAAATATATAAAAGGACAAACATGAATTGAAATCGTCACTCTTCAACAGAACGTCATGCATTCAACATCGTGCTCTGTTTGTGGGAAGAACTTCTCTCGCCAGGATAATTTGAGGAGACATAAGAGAGTTGCCCACGGATGCAGTCAGCCATATCAACATATCACTGAAGTGAATCCTCAAACCCTTGAAATGGATCATCAAAAGATCATTGAGTATCCATCAATACAACAGGATTTCACTCCTCCTCCTCCTCCTCCTCCTCCTGGAATCAGTCAACCGTATCCTCCGCCTCCTCATGGAAGTAGTCAACCGTATCCTCCGCCTCCTCATGGAAGTAGTCAACCGTATCCTCCGCCTCTTCATGGAAGTAGTCAACCGTATCCTCCTCCTCCTCCTCATGGAAATAATCAACCATATCCTCCTCCTCCTCTGGAGTTTACTCAATATCCCGAGAGAACAGAAGAATCATTCAAGTTTCATCATCCTTTTACTATGTTAGTGGCTGGTCCAACGATGAGCGGAAAAAGTACTTTTGTAAAAGATTTGCTCGTATATAATTCTGTTATGATTCAACCGAGACCCTCTAGAATACTTTGGATGTACAAGCGATGGCAACCGATGTATGACGTCATTCGAAAATTGGTCCAACCCCCCGTCCAATTTATACAAGGATTAACGGATGAAATTCAACGAGATGAGTTTATCAATCAGAGAGAAAATAATCTGGTTATATTAGATGACATTCAAAGAGATGCATCTGGAAGTCAAGATGTGTGTGAACTATTCACAGAGGGAGCACATCACCGAAATCTTAGTGTCATTTGTATCATGCAAAACGTATTCAATAAAGGAAAGGAGAACAGAACTATCAATTTGAACAGTCAGTATCTTGTACTTTTTAAAAATCCGAGGGACCAACTGCAAATCAATGTACTTGCAAGGCAAATGTATCCAGGTCGGACTAAGAAATTCATAGATATGTATCGACAAGCAACCGACAAACCCTTTGGGTATCTAGTGGTTGATCTAAAACAGACAACACCAGAATCAAAACGACTTCAAACAGACATCTTCCGACAGTATATAAAGGGTGATAGTTTGAACCAAGCTCATTCTGTTGCTGACTGCCAGGGAGTGCAGACGGATTTACCAAAAGCAGAACAAAGAATTCCTGATCAGCAATTTAAAAACATGTCGCTCATTCCAGCTTATATGGATACCTTTAATCATCGAGAGAAATACGAAGAAAAAGACAAAACTCCCAGTTGTACCGACTGTGGTATAATGTTTAACACTGAGTATGATTTGCAGAGACACATCAAAAAGGGATGTCCCATGAATGAAGATGATGACAGTAATGATGAAGAAATTGATATGGATTATGATGAAGATGAAGACAATGATGAAGGATATAATTTTATTGTCAATGAGGTGTGGGATGAACATAGTGGACAATATGATCGTAAAATAAACAAATTATTGGAGGACGACGAGGAATTGTCAAGAGACGATGCCGTAGAGGAGGCCAGCGAACTCATGCTATCAAAAGACAGATCCTTATTCATGAAGAAATATAAAGAGTTTCTATTGCACGTATATGGGTTAAATGCAAGTAAATTGCACAGAGACATAAAGCTTGAAATCTCTGATCTAGTGAAGGATCAAAATATTGATGTGGAGAGAGCATGTGACCTTGTGATCAAACGGCATAAAACAGATTTCAATACACTCTTTGATGACTATCACAGAAGTGATGATGATGAAGACTCAGATGACGAAGATGAATCAGTGTGAACACTGACTTTTTGAACTTTCTCTTTATGTTTGAATATGTATTTCATGTATTGTATTTTATTAATCGTTGTTATTTGTATATTTCATGTCTGTATTCACCAATAATATAAGAAAATACAATGGCATTTTTCTTCATACGTAAATTTGTATTTCATATAGCACTGTATTAATCTTTGTATTGTGAATATTTTTTGTCTGTATTTACCAATAAAATATGAAAATACAACGAATCTTGTTATATTTTCTTGAAAAGTCATGAAAGGTGTTCTGACTATATAGACAATATCCTATTTCATATAAATAGGTGTCCTTGAATAATTGTTACACACTGGGAAGTAGCAATATATGTTCGAAATAATCAACGAAAAGACAAAGTTTCAGTTTGTATCTTTATTTTCATGAGTATATACATACATCTAAAAATAGTTAACAATATAACGGTGTGTGAAATATACACAACTGTACATGATTATTACAACACAAGTAATAATTTACATACGACACTTTTTTATAATATTAAATGGTACTTGAAGCACTGCAATGTCTTTAATTTCATAGATATTTACATTCATACATCAATACAAATTGCAAATAATACGATGGTATGCAAAATTTACACAGCAATACGTGAATATTACAATACAAGTAATTATTTACGTACAACAAGTTATGGTATACTTGACCTAACGCGGTAATGTCCGTGTGCTAGTGTTTCGATACCAGAGTCTAAAACATATCTTTTATCGTCATATGGGGATAATGACGTTTTCGTTACGGTGATCGAGTACAGTTGATGGCCGTAGCTTCTGATCATATTCATGCTATGCCTCAGAGAGCAGTGGTTGGACAATGATGTTTTATATGCTTCATGCTTCAGATACTTGTCAATTACGTACTTTCTTATACCTTTAGCAGTTCGTTTTTCATCTCCCCCATGACACATTAAACTGTACATTTTGGGCTTAAGTCCGATAAATTCTTGTACAACTTTGCCTCCATTCTCATCTTTCATCTTTCCAAGTACCTTACAGTTCTTTTTAGAGTAAAGAAAATGATCTTTTTCAAAATTACTGGTATCGAAGCGATCTAAATCAGTCATCATATCATGATAGAAATCATGTGTTTTTACCTCGTAACACAGAGAATCTGTGTCAGTGAAAAGTAAAGAAGCTCTGTTTCCATACTTTTCTCTCATGAACTCGTAATGAAATTGATACATAAATATTTTAGATAGTTCTAAAATGCAAAATCCAGCATAAATGGGTCGATTCAGAACTATATTGGGCTTCTTGAGGTTAACGGCCACAAGGTCCTCGTCGAAAATTTTAAAGGATAGAAAATTGGGTTTTGAAGTCAATTTCCTTAGTCGTCGTTTTGTATTCACAAGTTCAACATTCATTCTTTTTCTCATGTTCTCCATTGTCTTCCCGAAGACGGCATTGTTCATGAGCTTGAAAAAATCCTTTTCGAAATCATTTTTTGCTTCTGACCTTTTTTGAGTGTTAAAATCTATGTATTTTTTCATCCATGGAGATTGCGTAAATTCTATACCCCGATGTATTTTTGTGAGAACCATACCCTTGGATAAGTAGTACTTCAAGTTTCTATAGTGGGTGACATACTGCTTCTTATGTTGTAAATTTGGAACGAGTTTTGCAGACGGTTTACTCTTTATTTGTAATTTTTCTCGCAACATCTTGGTATGAGGAGATATCATTTCATTTGTAACAGTGATATTCTCAGGTGCCAAAGGGTAGTCACTATGATCATCATGGAGGTGTTCCGGGTACTCTATATCAACTTCTAAAATGTAACCTGTCTCTGAATCATCGGGGATTACATTCACATCGAAATTCTCTAATTGTTTGTCATTAAGCCAATCGAAATCTCGCTCTGGAAGACTGTTTACCATGCTGGTTCCGTACAGATTGTTCATATCTAGGTAGGAGATCCAGGAATTTGGTTTAGTAGTATCATAATCAGGGACTTTAGGGTTATTAGCTCTGGCATATTTCTTGGATATCATCGATACACCCCCTCTGATTCCTTTTTCTATCATCAAAACCATGTCAATATCTTCTAATAATTCCAATTTTACTTTCGTCATTTTAAGTATTGCCTCCCATGCCAAACCTGGCGATGTGTAATAATGAGCTGGGTCAAGGTGATAAAATTCTAAACACAAGTCTCGAAAGTTTTCAAAGACATCTGCTAGTAGCAACACGTCTGTTTTCAAATACAGATCATGGTATTGTCCCATATCTTGCATGTCAAAAGTCTGCCAAACATTCTTAGCATGTTGATAGCTATCCTCTGAAAGGTGTTCTTCTGACAGCCTATTAAAAAATTCTTGGATTCCCGGTAATGTTGTGTCGGAGAACTTCAATTCTGAATCCATATAGTCATAAGGATAGACTCCTTTGCGTAGAAGGAGGTCCCGCTCATTTTCACAAGGAAAATGCTTGTTGAGATTTTGAAATTTTGTATGACCTTCAATGGATAAATTCCCAACAAGTTTTTCCAGTGGGGAGTTCATAAATTGATAAGAATCGATGAAGCGAAGATTATCTATAGAGAAGCTAATGTACTTCTCCATGTTATTTGGTATGCATGAAATCTTACTTTCCTTCAATTTACCCACAGACTGCATCATAAGATGGAGGTCATATCCTCTTAGATTGTGAAATACGACAGGAATGTAAAAATTTCTGTTTTCACTTCGTTTACCCCTGCGAAATTGATATTGTAAATTGCAATGACTATGTGCTGCTCCCCTGTAAAGACCCGATAAATGATCATGATCCCGTACACGGATCAGCCCCTAGTTCACCATCACAAATATGACATTTGGTACTTTTCTGAAATACCATTTCTTCCTCGGCTGATAACGACATGGGCTTAACGTTATCAAGTACCTCACAAATATGCTTCTCTTCCTGAATAAGTCTTTCGAAAAAGTGATCCAAAGTGTTAGATCCCCTATATACATATGCCGGCTTTGAAAGTTCATTACTTGAACATTTTACATAATAACAGAAACCTGATGGTTCATGCTTCTGGTATGCTTTTGTGCATGATGAATTCGGGGCAGAAGATTCTACAGGGGAGGTAAAGCATTCGAAATCTGCATAAATAACAAATGGAACCCTAAGCTGTTTATTAATATGTTTGAATTCTATCCATTTTTGCTCTTCAGATTTTGGAAAACTGAGTTTTTGTGGTCCATTGGGAGAACAAAAGGGTACATGGTCATCAAGTAAATCCTGTCTGCAAAACCCGTGTAAGCAATAGTTACAATAGTATGTTTCCCCATCGTGAAGAGTTCTATCACCAAGTAATCTACTAAGATTTCTTATTAAGCAGTAATGTCGTGTTTCCCCTTTAGAGAACAGTAATAAATTCACGTGGTGTCCTGATCTGTGATCCGTTATTTGTAGGGGGAAAATTTCATTATTATCCAAACCAAACACATTAACTGATATGTCATTCTTCTTTTCAAAGCTTTTAATTTGTGACAATGGCAGTGGAAAGTCTAAACCTTTAGTATCCAGATCCTTTTCATAACATGCATAGTTGGAGACGCGATCGGGGTGATCTGTTCTATAGATTGGGTGTAGGGAGGCAAGGATGGACCAAATAAAGCATTTCTGATCATTGTTTTGGATATTTAGTACTGCTTTCTTCTTTTGGATGCTAGCGGGAAGGGGGATATAGCTACTACCAGAAAGGGGACGTACTCTGCGGTACTAATTTCTAATTTAAGAATTTTATCGATTGTCCAGCCACTCCCATCTCTCTCAAAATTTTGATAACTATTGTGTAAATTTTGGAAAGCGTTTGCCAATTGTTGTTGAATTTCTGATGCATTTGTCAAAGAGAAATTGATGGATCGAAACACAGGTTCTGCGTAGACCGCCTCATTGTTCTGATTATATTTTACAAATTTCACATACAAAGTTAAATACCACTTGATACCTCTAGTTTTCAGTAATGTTTCCTGCAATGTATTGGTTATAGATGATTCATTGTCAATAAAAAACTGGAGAATGTCCCAAAGATTTCCTGGATTGGGTTGTAATGTCGTGGTTTCCACCGATCCTTCAAGTGCTTTAGTTGGATCTCCTCTTCCTTTCTGTGCCCATCTTTCCTTGCGGTTAATACAGGAATCACAAACATCTGTCTGCTTACTATAAAACCTTTCGGGTAGGGGGCGGTGACACCAGCGACACTCCCGACCCAGGTCTCCACACTCTTTGCAAAATTTCTTTCCCGACAGGAGTTCTTTGGATTGAGTACACCAGTTGCATTTTTCTTTCGGTGTAGGTATGTGATCATCAACATCCATTATTTCTTCGTATTCTTGTAAATCATCAACTTTAGACCTCTTACTTCCCTCATTTTCTTCTGATGACGATTTTCTTTTCCTCGTGTTTTGGTGCGACTTCATGTGTCGTTCTAAGTTGTCTTTTCTATTGAATTTTGCATGGCAGATAGAGCATTCTAGGTTTTTACCTCCATGAATAGATCTGTGATGTCGAAGTAGGTGTTTTCTTTGCTTAAAAGATTTTCCGCATACAGTACAAGGATGTTTACATTCCTGTGCTTGGTCTGTAACGGGGTTTAACTTCTCCGACAAAAGATCTAACCTTCGGAGATTAACTACGGGGTCATCATTCATACCACGGTCTGAAGCCCATTTATTGAGCTCATCGAGGTCGTTGATTTTATCTACTTCAAACATAGACATTATCCGTTCTGTTATAATCCCAGCTCAAAAATGACGCGATCGATTGAGGACACGCTATTTATACAGGGACGCGCGGGTTTTTCCATTGTTACTTAAAATAACAGATTCCAGAATAATCTTATTGTTTAAATTAAAACATGTTCAGACATGTCTATGTAATGTGTAACGTGTACTGGTAAATACTTCAAGTTCAAACTTGTCTTGTGACGTGTACAGGTAAATATTTAAAGGTAACGCGTTAAATCTATTAATAGATATCGATCGGCCCCTCATCGTCCATCACCGCTAGGTGAGGGGCGGCCTATATTTCCCATTACTTAACATGTGAGGGGCGGATGGCGCAGAACTCTCATTTCCTATTCATCACAATTCAAGTGAGTTGTGCTGCTTGTGCAGAAATTGGGCCAGTTTGTTTTCCAAAAAGCAGTGTATGGTGTATCAAACCTCATGACCCAGTGAAGCCACTTGAACAAATAATTTTCAGTGAATATGCTGAAATGCGGCGCTTCTTGCCTATGCATATTTCAACAGGCGAGAAGGAGCGTCGCATTTCAACATACGCTGTTCAACAACTCAAGTGGTTTCTCTAGGTTTCGTAGTTTGAAACAAATCAAAAGGCCCATGAAATTGTTAAGCTTGTCCAACTAGCAGACCTACAACATCGTTATTTACTGTTAACAAATTGTTTTACCTCATCAAAGGTCTGTTACACGGACAAGTTGTTAGCGGAGAGAGTTCATGAAATGTATCGGTTGCTTAGGATTTGCCGACAAAAAGTTATTTGGTCCGATAAAAACTCATCATGTATCTATTATTTGAACAGATAAAAATTCCCAAATGTCTTATCACAGGAACATGTCATTTTATGAGAGAAAATGTTTTATTATTCACAACCTCAGGCCTCTGTGTTCCTCTTAGAAATATTATACATACAAGATGTCGAACACAGTGGCTTATGGATGTAAATAATAATTTATTTACTCTATTTAAACAACAGCTTTCTGTGGTCCAACATTTCATAGGAAGATTTCAGGAACTCTGAACTGAATTATTTATTTCAAGAATTTCAGATATTAAATTTCCTAAGCATTCTCAAAATCCGGAGGAAGAGATTACTCATTAGACGTTTCTTCAAGAAATCAGTCCGTAAATTACTTCATCTAAGAGAGTCTAAGACAGAGGAAATTCGAGCAAACTTTATGCATGATAACAAGTTGCAAGTGTTCCAAGTACATGAATGATAACCATTATGAAAGTGTTCCAAGTATAATGCACATTTCATTAAATAAAAATCTATTCCGTTTGCACTGTATCTCCTGAAATGTATCGCAGTACTAAAGGTATCACATTTCTACATGGGGAATCCCCTTCGGGTACACGGCAAAACATGGCCGCTTTTGAAATCTTGTTCCCGACTTTAAAAATAAAATTCTAAATAAGTATAAAGAATTTAAATAATTGAATCATATCACATAAAAGGTCAATCAATAAGACATTGAAGCATGTGTCACTTGTTGAATTATCAGCTGTAACAATGGATGAAAGGTTGATAAAAAAATGATTAATCATACAAAGAAGGTTTTTTTCCTGTAGTTGCACCTGAAACATTGGGCATGGAAAAAATACATTATACCTATGTACAATCTTAAAAAATATTCCTTAAAAATCCAAAAGTGGATATCTTGACAAAATTCTTTCACTTGTAGGGTACCATGCATGAGTACCTCATACCTACAATTTGTCATGACAATCTGAAGAGTGGTTATAGAAAAGAAGCAGAAAATGTATGAAAATCACCCCCCCTTCCTTTTCACATAAGAAAAAAATTCATAAAAAATCAAAAAAATAGAATTGAAGCATAAAATACATATCAAAGCAGTAAGTAAGTTAAATATGATAAATATGTACTAAATGAGTGTGTAAAATCATACACTTATTGAGTTATTTAAAGAAATAGTGCAAAAATGTGCATTTCTGATAAAGTCCGAAAAGACGTCAAAAACGCGTCAAAAATTTGACTTCGAAGTGGAACCAAAAATAACAACACTTCTTAAGACATCTCTCTAGATCATCCTGATGCTTTCGGTTTGTCGATACATGCTTCGGTTCTGAAGAAGAAGTTTGTCAAAGGAGGGTACCCCCCGTGACCTACTTTTGGCTGTGGTGGCGCCATCTGTTGACAGATCCGGACGAAAAACAACAACACTTGTAGGGGACCATGAGTACTTCATACCAACCAAGTTTCATCAAAATCCCTTCAGCCGTTCTGGAGAAGAAGTCGAAAATGTGAAAAGTTTACGACGGACGACGCCGGACGCCGGACGGACGGACGCCGGACGGTGCGCTATGACAATAGCTCACTTGAGCTTCGCTCAGGTGAGCTAAAAAAAGCGAACTCCCGATATGAGAGTGAGACCAGGTGTCCAGGAAGAGTAAGCATCTCCTGCTTGCATGCAAGACCCGCCGCTTCATCTATCATTTGGATTTCATCTATCGGCCTTAAACATCACTGATGATACATTATTCATTGAAAATGGTGTTCTGACATTTCTACCATTACACATTGATAATTTCAATCAGAGAACGTTGGTCAAACACAAAACCTGGAATTAGATGCCAAGAGTCACTACGAAATAGCCAACAGATTTTGAAAAAATGGAACAGAATTTGTCATGAGACAAGATAAATACGATAAATAGACGGAGACACTTACACAGCTCAATAGAAACACGAGGACAGCTTTATCTCATGAACAATTTTCAAATGTAAAAAGGGAGGGGGGTATTTGCTTTAGAATAAGAAAATCATTGTTTGCTGCGCCAGTTTGAAAATAAAATCAGTGAAGAAATTATATGTACGTTGTACATCGTAATTCCATCATACAATTCAACGATCCCAAATTTTTTTTTTAAAATGTTACTTTTTTTAATCATGTCGTACATTTCTCAAAATATAAAAATGTTTTGCCTTATCATTCGGTGATGTTTGATGTAATATTTTCATTTTCTCTCTTTTTTGTCCCCCGCTTTCGCGAAAGCGCGGGGATATTAAAACCGGTTCGTCTGTCCGTCAGTCACAAAAACTTTAACCCTGTGCATAACTTTTGAATGGTAAGTGATAGGGCGTTGATATTTCACATGTGCATTCCTCGTGACAAAACCTTTCCATGGATACCAAAATTTTGACCTTGTGACCTTGACCTTGGACTTTGACCTACTTTTTAAAAGCTTTAATCTTGACCATACCTTTTGAATGGTGAGTGGTAGGGCTTTCATATTACATATGTGTATTCCTTGTGACAAGACCTTTCCATGGATACCAAAATTATATGACCTTGTGACCTTGACCTTGGACTTTGACCTACGTATTAAAAACTTTAACATTGACCATAACTTTTGAATGTAGAGTGATATGGCTTTCATATTACACATGTGTATTCCTTGTGACAAGACCTTTCTACGGATACTAAAATTTTTGACCTTGTGAACTTGACCTTTGAGTTCGACCTCCTTTTCAAAAAACTTTAACCTTGTCCATAACTTTTTAATGAAAAGTGATAGGGCTTTGATATTTGACAAATGTGTTCCTTGTGAAATGACCTTTCCGTGGATACCAAATTTTTGACCTTGTGACCTTGACCTTGGAGGTTGACATACTTTTCAAAAACTTTAATCTTGACCATAATTTTTGAACGGAAAGTGATGGGGCTTTCACATTTCACATGTGTATTCCTTGTGACAAGACCTTTCTGTTGGTAACAACATTCTGACCTTGTGACCTCACCCTTGGAGGTTGACCCACATTTAAAAACCTCAGCCTCGACCATAAGTTTTGGATGGTTATTTAAATGATAGGAATTTAATATTTCACATGGGCATACCTTTGCATAAGCCCTGTCCCTTGGTAACAGAACAAAAGTTTGGACCCTTTGACCTTTTCTTTGAGTTTAATCTTTCATATTTAGAATGTTGATAATATATGAGATATATTATGAAAACTTAAGAAGGGGTTGGGGTATGTCTGTAAGCATTTCTTTTAAGACAAACACCCAAAAGCGGGGGACCACAATTCCTTGAAGTTGATTTTTTTTCTTTGACTCGTGCTTCTGTGATCACTGCCACGTCGTCACGTTGGGGATCTCATTATCCTACTATAAAGTTGCCAACTATTTTATTTTCTGCTTTTCTTTCAGTTTAAACATATTTTATTACGAAATACAGAATCAAAACATCAAAGAAGTACCTATCAGTGATTCAGTCTTAAAGTCGAGAAGGCAAGGCAAAATTATTAGAATGGTTTGTATACACTTATAGATGACAAATATGGATAATGACCATATCCCTGTATACAGCATAAAATCGATAATTCAGAAAATCAGAAACCGAAGGCATACAAAATCAGGATAAAACAGGAACAAAGCAAACAAACAAAATCCTCCACCACATGAAAAGAAGCGAACTCCCGATATGGGAGTGAGACTAAGGATAGGAAAAAAAAGCCTGTAGCTTAACCTGACAATTTCCCCTCTGATATATAGTTAATGAAAAAAAATCAAAGTCAACCTTATATTATGTTCGTTTGAAATTTGAATAATATCATAAATGCAAAATTGTACTAATATTTTCAGACAAAAAATAAGAATTCACGAAAATAATAGAGAAAAGAGAATAAGACATTACAAATATTCGAGTATGCGTGAAGGATATGACAAGTGAATTAACGTAACATTAAGAAATGAAGAAGAAAATAGAAAGCATAGCTGTACAAATTTAAGATATCTTGTCTATCAATCTTTTAGTATTACCTTTCCATGGCCATAAAAATACAATGAAGAGTTGTATGATGCATTTACATGTAATATCATTTTCAACGTTCATATGTATAATATCAATTTCTTCAAATTTGTGAAATTTGGTCATGTAGCATTATATTACAGTCATTTAATTACGTCTTTCGGTATGTTTAACAAATTTTGCCCATATCTCATTGTTTAGATTGAGGATCACTTACGAGGGTTAAATACCGGAAACGTACATGTCTGGTCAAAACCTGTAATTTGATGGTGTAAATCTATATCTGCTCTTAATTGATGCTAATGAATTTGAAGACGTTTAACATTTACTTGCTGTTCTTTTTCTGATCAAATTTCTTGAAATCTGCACCAAACACGGGCTCACTCTTCATCAATCATTAAATATTTCTTGAAATCTGCACCAAACACGGGCTTACTCTTCATCAATCATTAAATATGATTGAATAAAAGACGAAGAGTAATCCTATTGCAAACTAGACAATATTTCTTATAAATATCTCTTCATGCACCAATTGAAACAATGTAAGTTGAAAAAACCCAAACAAACAAAACAAAAGAAAACGAAATGATAATTCATTAAACTATCAGTAATGAGTCATTGTATAAAAGAGCATGTCTCTTACCTAATAATATATTAAAAATAATTCTGTCGCTTTTGTCAAGCTAGAACTACAACTCTCAACAAACCATCCACCACGTCCACGGAGGGCAGCACAGTTCTCTTCCTTAGTCATGTCATTGTCCCTGTCATAGGTAGAGAAGGCTTTGCCGTTCAACGGACCTGATCAGAAATAAAAGCAATGGCCAGTCATATAAAGATTTGAAATCGAATTTATTGCAAACGAAATGATTTCAGTGTTATGCTGCACGTTATGACACTTAGAACAACATATCAAAATCTTCTTGATAGCAATATTTCGCCTTCTTGATAGCAAATATTTGCAACCCCCCACCCCACCCCCGATTTCTTTAAGCAATTTATATATTTGTCACTGTAGTCATTGTTCGCGGTTAATATCTCCATAAATGATGATTTATAGCATATTTGTCTTTTTCCTGGGAAAGATTGGCTATAACATTATCTACTGAAACATAAGTTATTTCACAGCTTAATTTTCATACTTTTTGGCCGTATTACATTGTTTAGACTGAGGATCACTGACGAGGGTTTAGTACCCGAAACGTGCATGTCTGGTCCACTGTAAATCCATCAGGGTTGAATTGATGCTATTGAATTTAAAGACGTTTAACATTTGAACTACTTGGTGAGTGTCACTGCTGGTGGACCAAGAGTCCCCGAGGGCACATGTAGCCAAGTTCGACTGTGACGACGGGACTCCATGACGGGACATGTCCCAACCTCTTTAGAGAATACAGGGCCCAAACCAACCATCCTCTCTGAATGTCGGTCGGATTCCTCGCACGATAACATGCATGATCTCGCTACAGTCGGCAGAGCACGGACTGCACTTCGTATGCCTAACCATTTATATATATATATTTACATATATTCATCTGTGTCGCTGGGGCCCCTGCTTTGTGCTATCTTGTTTGTATGGTCATCTTACAGTGAGGGGGTTATTTTACACAATAATTATGCGTTCTTCGAGACTTTTGGGTAACCGGAAAAGTGGGAGGGTTGTGCGCACGTAATCCGGATAACCACACCATATGCTATTAACGTGGCTGATGACCGTTCTAAGTTGGTACCGATTACTCATGGGTCTCGTTGGTTTATGTGTGGTCTTTTCTGTTCGATGTCTTGTTTGCTGTTTCTTTCACACTTATGCCCTTTGCCGTGTGGAGCTCGTAAAAACGTTCCCTATGAGGGGTTTGACAGGAAGCGTTTTGAACATGGTCGCCATTGCACTTTCTATATAGACATAAGCACAGACGGCGCATGTTTTTTTTTTAAATATTGTTTTCATTTTCTTTCATGAACATCGACGGCGGTTGCGGCTAGCCAACAGGGGAGGCTTACTCCTCCCGAACACCTGATCTTTTTGCATTTTTGACCAAAATGAAGGGGAATTCAAAATACTGCACTTCCCGTGAAGCATCGACTGACTTCTTTTAACTTAGGTTTTGTTCCATATGGTATTGGTGTGTAAAGTGTCGAAAGATTAAAGGCTTTGAACGAATGGACTCAACGGAGATGAGTAGATTTAAGAATTTCTAAAAGTTCCTTCGAATTCTTTAAAATCGACATCTGGTTATTACTGCTTCGACAATATACTGTCGAAAAAATATTTTGATGTCCAGATTCGATTTCAGATAAAATTTGGTGAGTCAGACCTGAAAAGTAATACCTGTAATAAGTGAAAATCCTAGCGAAAGACAAACGGATGTTGCTATGAACATAAGAAAATGTCTATGACAACTATGGATAATGACTCTATCCCTGTATACAGTACAAAATCGATAATTAAGAAAATCAGAAACCGAAGGCATACAAAATCAGGATAAAACAGGAACCAAAGCAAACAAGCAAAAATATGTTATTAATTCAATTTTATGGTCTTTGAAAAAAGTATGCTTTTTTGGATAAATCTAATTATATTTCTTAAAAAAGAGACACGATTGATAGTAAACGATACGGGGTCAATTACGGAGATAAAGAAGATCCTGACAACAATCTCAACATCACTCATAATGGAGCATCGACGGACCCCTAGCAAACTAGAGGTGGGACAAGGTGCCCGGGAGGAGTAAGCATCCCCTGTTTGGCTAGCCTGCACCCGCCGTCGATGTTCATAGCACGAAAAATGAAAACAATATCTAAAACATGCACTGTCTGAGGTAATGTCTATATAGAAATTGTTATGGTGACCACGTCAGGGAAATATTTAAAACACTTACTGTCAAACGCCTCGCGGGGAACTTTTTTAAGAGATCCACACGGCAAAGGACATAAGTGTGACTGAAATGAGATAAAGCAGATCCTGACGACAATCTCAACAGCACTCACCATAGAGCACCAAATGGAGCATCGACGGACACCTAGCAAGCTAGAGGTTGGAACAGGTGCCCGAGAGGAGTAAGCATCCCCTGTTTGGCTAGCCGCACCCGCCGTCAATGCTAATGCACGAAAAATGAAAACAATAAAAACATGCACTGTTTAAGGTTATGTCTATATGGAAAGTGCTGTGGCAATCACGTCAGGAAAAATATATTAAACACTTACTGTCAAACCCCTCGCAGGTGACAGAGTGACAGCTTGGGCATTCCGAAAACTTGTCGAATCACTTTCTACCATAGAGGCGTATAATTCTAATGTTTCTTCTTCCTTAATAAATCAATTATCATCCACATACATGTTTGTCGTTCTGAGTATCATTCTAATGAGACTTACCTCGGTGATCTTATTTTCGGTAATTATAGCATAAGTAAGCTGTGTATTGATGAAAATAGATATCTTATTGTATTCTCTATCTTAGAACAGAACGACGGCAATGCTAAAAAGTGGTTCGGATTACCCAAGTTGCCTGTATATATTTTAAGAGAAAAAATCAAAAAATTCAATTTGATGTGTATGTACAAAAGTATAATGAATTCTGTTTCTATTGATCACTTATATGAAATAACGATATCTTAAGAGGCCACAAGGCATTTTATGGGGGATGGGGAGGAGGGGACTTAGGGTTTTTGTCGGAGCAAGATTATTTTTATTCGCCCCGGACCGGAGCAACAATATTTTCTTCTTCTTTTCTCCGTATATCTTTATAATTTCTGTTGAACTGTTAAGTTTAAGGCTGAAAAAAGAAAAAGAAATATTAGGGACTTGCTTTCGGAAATCAGAATTTTTTTTAGTAAATCAGTATGCGGATGACACCTTCTTATTGATCGAAGGAAATGAAGAATAATTGAGACTGTCCATGAAAATTATAAGAGATTTCGGTAAAATATCTGGTCTAAAATTGAATGTATCAAAATCACAAGCAGTATGGATAGGCTCAAAGTCTGGTAGCAATGAAAAATTATGCACTGAATTAGATATATCGTGGTCACAAGAAAGTTTTAAACTACTAGGCATCAAATTTACCAACAATTTAAAAGAAATGACGGAAGTAAATTTTTGAGAAAAAATTATTTCAATAAAGAAACTCCTGGGCACCTGGGTAAAAAGGGATTTGACGCCAATTGGGAAAATTGCAATAATCAAATATTTAGCCCTTCCTAAATTGATTCACCTCTTTTCAGCTTTACCTAACCCATCAAAATATATTATTTGCAAATTGAACAATTATTCTTCCGATTCATATGGATCAATAAACGCGATAAAATATCATTTTAATGAAAGCTTGATCAAAGATACATCCAATATGCAAGTTTGGTACATGTAGCACTTATACTTTGCTCAATATTGGCCTTTAATTACAAAATCACTCAAGCAGAAAAAGTAGGTCAAGGTCATTTTAAGAAAGTTTGATCAAAGATACATCCAATATGCAAGTTTGGTACATGTAGCACCTATACTTTGCTCAATATTGGCCTTTAAAGGCAAAATCACTCAAGTGGAAAAAGTAGGTCAAGGTCATTTTTTGAAAGTTTGATCAAAGATACATCCAATATGCAAGTTTGGTACATGTAGCACTTATACTTTGCTCAATATTGGCCTTTAAAGGCAAAATCACTCGAGTGGAAAAAGTAGGTCAAGGTCATTTTATGAAAGTTTGATCAAAGATACATCCAATATGCAAGTTTGGTACATGTAGCACTTATACTTTGCTCAGTATTGGCCTTTAAAGGCAAAATCACTCGAGTGGAAAAAGTAGGTCAAGGTCATTTTATGAAAGTTTGATCAAAGATACATCCAATATGCAAGTTTGGTACATGTAGCACTTATACTTTGCTCAATATTGGCCTTATAAGGCAAAATCACTCAAGCGGAAAAAAGTAGGTCAGATGCTGCATCCGATGCATGGGTTCACCGCAGCATCTCAAGATGAATCACTTGTGCAAGTTTGGTTACTGTAGCATCAGTACTTTGTCAGATACTGAACTACCCCAAAAACTTTAACCAGACATTGACAAAGTCATTCAACCGGAAAATGTAGGTCAGATGCTGCATCCGATGCATGGGTTCAACTCAGCATCCCAAGATGAATCACTTGTGCAAGTTTGGTCACTGTAGCATCAGTACTTTGTCAGATACTGAGTTGCCCAAAAACTTTAACCAGACGCGGACGCGGACGGGGACGGGGACGCGGACGCCGGGGTTATAGCATAAGCTCATCTCAACTTCGTCGAGGTGACCTAAAAATAAAAACACTTATAGGATCAGTGGAAATGGGAGGACTTAATATGATTGACCTAACATCTTTTATACATTACATTAAACTAAAATGGATCAAACGAATCTTTGATAATCCCTCTGGAAGCTGGCAAAAATTTCGATCCTATATTTTTAATATCAAAAGTAATACAATGGAATGGATTTGGGATCTTAACCGGGATAGATTACTGGAATTAAAGAAAAGGACATCCAATAATTTCTGGAAAGCGTTATTGATTCATTGAGCATGATTAAGCCAAAAGATGTACTTATTTATGAATACATATATTCAGATATTCGCAATTTTCGTCCCTTTTCCGAATTTGAATACTATACTCAGTGGGTACAAAACAGAATGAACACCATAAGGAAATTATTTATTAATGACGGAGAAATCAAAAGCTTTGATGAGTATGGCTGCTCAAATTTTCTAAAATACTTTTAATTAATAAATAACATTCCAATAAAATTGAGAAGGTCAATAAAAATCTTTATTCAATCAGTACAAAATGAAAATCAAATAGATACAATTTCTTTGATGGAAAAACTTAAAAAACGGAAAAATATTAAAGAAATTTATCAGAAGTTAAGAGATAACCAGTTTGTTACTCCACAGTCAAGAATAAAAAAAAAAAATGGAAAAATGAAATCAGAACCATTGAAGACACAGACTTTCCCGAGTATTACAAAATACCTTAGAAATGTACAATGGAAATTTACTAAACTTAACTATTTTCAATATAGAATTATAAACAGAATCTTAACGACAAATACTTTCTTATATAAAATTGGAATGAATGAATCAAATATTTGTACTTTTTGTAAAAGTGAACCCGAGAGCCTTATACATCTATTTGTAGAATGTTCTTTCGTCAGAATCTTTTGGACAGAAATTAAAAAATGGATATTAGAAAATACTGATGAAAGTAGGAATGATATGCTAAATACAGATTTTATCCTTCTTAGTAGTAAGAATGCCTCTTCATTTTTAAATCATATAATGCTCATATGCATACATTTTATCTACCACTCAAAAGTTATCAGTGTAATTCCTTTATCAAAATTAGCTATCCAAAGAGTATACACAACTCGGAGTATTGAAAAAAAGATAAGTAAAAAAATAATCAATATGAAAAATTTGAAAGAAAATGGGGACAACTGAAAAACTAATATTTTATATACATTAAGTATGTGTGAATGTGTGAGAGGATTTGGTAGGTCAGTGGATGATATGTTTCCAGAAATATTCCTTTATTTCTCTAAATATTTCAAGTATAGTACACACCTCATTAATTCTTATATAAATAGACTCTGGTAATAATAAGTCTCTCTCTCTCTCTCTCTCTCTCTCTCTCCGTCCTCTCTCTCTCTCTCTCTCTCTCTGTGCGCATTCTTCTTTTGATATTTCATATACTAATATTTGTTCTTTTGTAATAGTTGGAGCAAGAAATGTTTTTTTTACATAAGTGATGTGCGATTTATTAAGAATGTTTATGTTTTATCGATAGAAATTCTTTATTTTGAATAATAACTCTAAAGTATGACTTTATCATTACGCACAAATTTAATTCACATCTTAACAGAGAGATAAAAGAATTTTACAATATTATCCTCAGTAAACAAAATTTATATAAGGTACAAGTAAGAGGGTTGGAGGGGAGGATCTTTCAGAATTGTAAATTGGTGAAAAACTGCAGTTCTCCTTCAAAGCTTGCATATGGAATTAGATTGTGATACATGCATCTATTAATAGATTACATGTTTAAGCTTTTATGGAAGCCCTTTTCATTAACCTGCATTCTTTTGATATTTTTGAAATAGGAACTTTATGTTTCGATAGACAA
Organism: Pinctada imbricata; assembly: GCA_033119305.1. NCBI lineage: Eukaryota > Metazoa > Mollusca > Bivalvia > Pterioida > Pteriidae > Pinctada > Pinctada imbricata. The sequence goes on along the minus strand of VSWD01000011.1, from coordinate 59,628,462 downwards.
CTATGGCGAGTGAAGCAAACCAAAATTCTTGTGATTGAAACTGCAGCGAGCGAAGCGAGCCGAAAATTTTCAGGAATTTTAAGCCACATTTTATGGTAATTCTTCAAATTCAGAATACTTATAAAAGCAAGATTATTTTTTTCTGTCACACCATAAGCAAATTTATTTTATTCATCAAAATTCAGAGCAAAATTATTTTTGTCGAAAAAAAAAAAAACAAGCCTCCCCCCTGAATATCAAATGGACCGTGCCTAAAAAATAATTCAGGATAATCGAAAATTACTGATTTTCATGTATTTATTTGAGCAGAATATAAGAATTGACAGTGACCTTAAAAACTTAAAACTTTAAAGTAAAATCTATCTTGGATGAAGCACTGGTTGCATTCTTAAGAAACATTGATTGATTCAGGTTAAACATCATTGTTGCATTCGCACAAAATAAACTATATCCTTTGGTTAAAAACAAAAAAGACGATTCATAAAAATTCCATTTATTAACAAAGGTTTTGATCTTCTGAACATCTCTAATATTTTTCGGGATCATCGCGTACAAAGTGCCATTCCTCAATATTTTGAAAATTTAGAACCTCCTCTTATTTGTTACAAATACAAGAGACATATTCGAAATTTCGTTTTTAACAACAACGAAGTTACATCAGATCCTAAAATACTTGAATCATGTCCTGCTTCTTGATAATGTGCAACGTCTGAATATCTATATAAACCAGCTGGTCATATTATTACAGGTGACTTTTCAATTATCAAAGACAGGCAGCTCCGTGGTCTTCTAAAAAAAGGACCTAAGTATAGAATCCCATCCAAGATAGATTTTATTAAATGTCGCGAAGTGCTAAAGGAAGCTTAAGATAACTATACTAAAGGATGGTGTAAATCGGAAGGAGTCGAATCGCCTGCTCTGAATGACTGGAAAAACCTCATTTTGGATATTACCGATATACGAGTAGATAACTAACACAAAAATCCTCAACTTTTTGAAAATCCAAGTTTTATATCTGAAAGATATTTCAAATCCAAGTTACGTAATTTACATGAAAAATATGTCTTCGCGCCTGTAGACAAAGCAGCCAACAACACCATAATTACATTTGTATTTGAAAACGCTACTACATATCAACATTAGTTTCGGAACTTTCCTCTACTTTCCTTCCTAATACTTATATCGAAAGCAATGACAGTGTATCCAATATTTTGAACAAAGATAACAGTGAAATTGTTTCTTTTATCCCTATTTCTAAATTGGATTTCCCTAAAATATACTATATATTAAAACTTCACAAGTCTCCTTACAAGTGTCGATACATTGCTTATTCTAGCAACTGCTCAACTACAATTTTGATTAGAAATCTGACGTCAGCACTCACGGCTATAAAGGAACACGTGGCAAAATACTGTGAAACTGTCATGAACAGGAATGGTGTAAACTTCTTTTGGTCTATTAAAAATTCAGGGGATGTGATTGACAAAATGGAATCAAGAAATTTTGAAGCAAATACGGTATCTTCATACGACTTTTCTAATATTTACACCACGCTTCCTCACGACAAAATAAATTATCTACTGTCCAAACTCATTAAATGGTGTTTGATCGAGAGGGGAAAACTTATATTTGTACATCTGAATCGAAGTGTTTCTTTTCCGACACAAATTACAAATCATACAAATCATGGACATGTGGTGACCTGTGTATTGCCTTGTCCTACCTTTTGGACAATATCTATGAAAGATTTGGCGAGGAACTCTACAAGCAGGTTTGAGGGATTCCTATGGGTACTAATTGTGCGCCTCTTGTTGCAGATTTATTTTATACACGTATGATAAGGAATTTATCCAAAATCTTCAAAAGCAAAGGAAAATGATGATGTGAAATGTAGCATGATCGGGCTCCGCGCAGCGTTTGAGTGACAAACACGGTTTCGCGGACGCTTACAGAATGGTACATTGACGTTCCTTGTCCCTTATGCGTCTCTTTTTGTGCGTTAGTTTATGTGTAGTCCTTTGTGTTTGATGATTCTGCGTTGTGCGTTAACGTTCCTTGTCCCTTATGCGTCTCTTTCTGTGCTTGTCTGCTTTGTGTTTCTGCATTGAGTGTTTTGGGATTTTGCTGTGGGTGCTGCAACCTGGTGTTGTTGAAGATCCCCTCCTTTGTCTAATGACTTCGACATTAAAATCAGATGATGAATATAAATACAATATCTTGGCAAGTATACTATTTCATTATCAAAGGACACAATAAAGGAAAAAAAAAAACACAATGATTTAGAAACATGCGGTGTTGGAAAATATTCATTGGAAGGTGCTACGGTATTTGACAAGTATTCATTATCCATATTTGTCATTCATGGGAAAATGGTGAATATAGTTCATGATTATTTCATGACGTTTTTATTATCGGGCATGCAGTATTTCGGTAAACTGCTGAATTTATTATTCGCATATACAGTATGTAGAAGTATGTTACATACTCAGACCAGATACATTAAGCAAAATAAACGAAACATGTAGTAAACCATGTGTGTACTTGTGCTCATTCACTACATTCTCACGATAGTAAAATAAGAATTTACGTCGTACTCACATTGATTGAGTGGCGTGTAGATGTTATGTTGTGTTAAAATAACAAATGAATGTTTAAGGTTAGAAATCGAACACTTTCAAACGATTAACAACTTCGTGTGCGTGTATTGATTAAAAAGTGGGCAGGGGATGAAATGTTGATCTCATTTGTAGATATTTTGTTGTGTTAAAATAACAAATGAATGTTAAACGTTAGAAGTCGAACACTTTCAAATGATTAACATCCTCGTGAGCGTATATTGATTTAAAAGTGGGAAGATGATACTGATGCTGAATGACGACGTTACAGTGACCAAAGCAGGGGACGCGAAAAAGGAAAAAAACTAAATGTGACACATTTGTAAAATGGTATGTAAAGAAACTATTTCCGAAGTTAACCGATTTTACACTTGTTTGGGACTATTTGTTTAAGCGAAAAAATAAATCAACAACCAGTTTGGTAAGTAAGCATTGCAAGTAACATACAGATTTATAATGGTAGCATTTAAGATCATTTCATAATAAAGCTTCTTTTTGAACTGATAAATCCCCGCGAAACCGCACACAACTTAATTACTCTATTGTGAGTGCTGTTGAGATTATCGTCAGTATCTTTTTCAACTCATTTGTGTCACACTTATGCCCTTTGCCGTGTGGAGCTCGTAAAAAAGTTCCCCGCGTGGGGTTTGACTGTAAGTGTTTTGAATATACTTCCCTGACATTGTCCCAATAGCACTTTCTATATAGACATAACGTCAGATATTGCATGATTTATATATATTTTCATTTCCATGCTTCATTAACATCGACGGCGGGTGGGCTAGCCAACAGGGAGTGCTTACTCCTCCCGGGCACCTGGTCCTACCTCTAGCTTGCTAGGGGTCCGTCGATGTTTAATTTTGTGCTCTATTGTGAGTGCTGTTGAGATTATCGTCAGTATCTTCTTTAACTCATTTCTGTCGATTTATGGAAGCATCACTTAAGTAATAATATGACTTATAATGTTACTCATGACAACATATTTCTTACTTACAAATATAATTCAATTATTGACTGCTAATTAGAGCAACATATAATTTATTGAACCTTTAGACAAAATGTAGCCCGAGACCGATGATTTTTTATGATTTGCATCGATGTTGAAAAGTCGAATCTCTTGTTATTAACCTGATTAAATTTTAAATTCGTACCTGTACCGGAAATTGCATATTTGTTTCTCTCAGAGGAGATCCTAAATCCATTCATAGTATCAAAATTGTCAGGTTGTAGACTGAGAAGTTTTCTTGTTCGTTTTTTCGTTAACTTGTATATTTTCTCATTTCCTGTTGAGTACACGAAACATAAAGATTAAGGAAAATCGAAGGATATTAAACTTTAGTAGCCTCCTTAAACTAGAGACCCAAGAGGGCCACGATCGCTCATCTGAAAAGTATGTTAACTAAGCATACCAACCAAGAAGTAGTTTGTCAAATGAAATCTTGCTTCCGAGTGAAACTTAAAATAACAATACTTTTGAAGACCTATCTCTAGATCATCCTGAATTATCCGGTTTGTCAATACATGCTTCGATTTTGAAGGCTACAAACCTTTACTTCTTTTGCCTCTGGTTGCGCCACCTGTTGATGGATCCAGTCGAAAAAAAATACTTGTAGATGACTGAAATACTTCATAGCTACCAAGTTTCATCAAAATCCCTTTAGTAGCTCTGGGGAAGAAGTCGAACATAAAAAAAGTTTACGACGGACAAACAGATGACAGATAGACTACGGTCGGCACTCTTTGGCAATAGCTCAGTTGGGCGTCGCTCAGGTGAGTTACGAATCTTTAACCGTTTCGCTGCCAAACTTGGTTGGCAGGAGTCCAAGCTCTACTAGACTGAGTTCATGGTGCCCAAGGTGACTCGACGTCAAAGTCAGCGTGATGCACCTGACAAATCTGCCTCGGAATATCAATCTCACCAGCGGAAACTTAGTGAATATGATTTCGAAAAGCAAAATAAAAAAAAATATTATACAATTGTGGACTTTTTACAAGGTGAATATGGTGTGATATTTCCTTAATTTGAAAATATTCACCGAAGCGACAGTGGACTTAATCAGTATTCATAAAGGCTGACATCGACATTTCTTTGAAAATGTTTCAAGACGTGTTAGTATCTGCATTTTCTGACGCTGAATTATCTTGAACAAAATAGAATTCATTCAATGAGTCAAATGAAGAATATTTCAGAGTCAAATCCGTAGATAGGCTCAGAATTCAAGAATTTGAGCTCAGCTTTAGGGTCCCTGCTGCTGTTTACGAAATGACGTTAATTACGTCACGGATATAAATTTCGCGCGTTTTCGATATTTCATGGTAAATCAGATGCAAGAGTTTTCGCGGTAGTTTTATTTAATGAAATCGCCCCTCACATGTCAATATAACGAGAAAATAATTCGTCACGTGACAGTTCTCAGTCAATGAGAGTGGGAATATAAACAGAGTATATAATAATATAAATTAAAATAATAAAAAAAATTCCAGTGTGTCTTCACTGCACTCAATCTTCAAATCATATATAGAAAGCGTAAAAGGGATGAAAACAACCACGTTCACTATTCAGACAATGTCGAATCCATCCAATGAAGGGCGAATGCACGTCGCTTGGAAATAAAAGATTTAGATAAAACAAAAAAAAAAGGTACAAGCGGCTACGATACTAAACATGTTTAAATCCAGCGGAACGGACAGTACCATCCATTGAGCCGTCTGAATACACGATTATGCACTTTTATCCAGACGGAACAAGGGACAGTACGTCCCTCATTCCGTCTGTCTCGTTTATAAAGAAGTTTGTACAGGAAAGAAACTCTCGTGACTTATTATCGGCTGTAATGGTGCCACTAGTTGACGTACCCTAACCCTAATTTACAACAAGTGAACGTGAGAAAGTAGGAGATCTCCTACAAGACTAGGTGACAACACCCACAGCAAAAGGCAGGAAAAACCTACATGTAAATACATAATAGACAACACAGCTAGAGAAGCAAATGGGCCCAGGGACACCAAATACGAAATCAAAACACAAAGAACTACATATATTCCAACAAGACCCAACAGACAGACAGTCAACACAAACTTGCCCGTGGAAGAACTTGTTGGTCAAAAAGAAAAAGTCGGAGAGAAGATAAAAACAAATGGAAGGACCATAATTAATGTAAAGATCTTTATATGTATCAAACTTCTGACATTACACAATTCCCATGAGTACCAAAGATATTATATAACCACTTTAGCGAATCACGTGATATACATATAATCTCTTGCATGCGAATCCCCTTCGATAGATATGTTGAGTTAAAGAAGATCCTGACGTTAATCTCAACAGTACTCACAATAGAGTACCATGATGAGCAATGACTGACCCCTAGTATGTTGACATACATTGTATTTAGATACATTATGTAGTATGCAATCTTCTGTTAAGATATACATGTATATTGTTTGGCACTGATATTTAAAATAAACTCACTATGTGCAGTGGCGAATTTAGGAGGGACGGGGGGGGGGGGGGGGGTGCGGGGCGCCCCCGCCATCAACCCAACATTTTCTTAAAACGGGTATGTTTTTGCCCATTTTCAGTCCCTCGACAAAGGGGGCGCTGGATCCGCCACTGATATGAATTTGAAATAATATAATTTTCATTGTCACCGGTAAGATGATGACCGTAATCAATAACGGCCTAGAAGTACCAATAAAACATTTCACATTATCATGTTTTCTTTACTTTTGAAGATTTTGGAAAGATCCTTTTTCATACGTGTATAGAAATAAATCTGCAACAAGAGGCGCACAATAGGTACACATAGGGATCCCTACCGCCTGCTTGTTGAGATTCTCAAACGTTGTCCAAGAGGAAGAACAAGGCAATACACAGGTCACTACATGTCCATAAATTGTATGATTCATATTCTGTAGCGGAAAAGAAACCCACACATTCACGGCGAGAAGTAATATATTTTGATTCCGAGAAAAATTGACCTTGACCTGGAAATCGCACTCTAAAAACAGTGTTCTGCTGAAGAAGTTTTTTAACATTGATGCCAACTGTATGACCTCTGCATCTATTTCAGTTCTTTCTCAAGTCAATGGGTTTCATGGTGGCGAATCACGTGATATGCAAATGATCTATTACAAGAAAATCCCCTTCGATTAAACAGGGTAAATCCCGTCTAAATCTACTTTATATGACACTATTTTATGCCTAGTATATGAACACCTTTATCATTTATATGATGGTAACCTTATCTGTTCAAATATTCTGTTTAAGTCTTCTATGGGTATACCACGATTCTTGAACAAAATATATTACCATCGCATTATTGATAATGATGTTCGTATGATAGGCCTAAAATAAATTCATATAAGGTAGATTTAGACAGTATTCACCGGGATTCCCATGAAAGAGATTATTTGTATGACAAATATGGATAATGACCATATCCCTGTATACAGCGCAAAATCGATAATTCAGAAAATCAGAAACCGAAGGCATACAAAATCAGGATAAAACAGAAACCAAAGCAAACAAACAAAAACCTCCACCATATGAAAAGAAGCGAACTCCCGATATGGGAGTGAGACTTATTGCCAAGGAAGAGTAAGCATCCCCTGCTTGCATGCAACACCCGTCGCTTAAATTCGTCAGATCTGTCATACCCGGTTACTTCCATTTCGGAAGACATAAAGTACAATCTTAGGTTGGATGGTTCATATGGTCTATGACAGAATATCATCCACCATTCTGGAGAGTGGGACACCGCATGAAAAGAAGCGAACTTTCCATATGGTAGTGAGACCAGGTGCCCTTGAAGAATAAGCATCACCTGCTTGCATGCAACACCCACCGCCTCAATTCGATACAACTGTCACATCCGGTAACTTCTATTTCGGAAGACATAGGGTACAATTTTTGGTTGGATGGTTCAAATCGTCTATGACAGAATATCATATCGACCGTAGAACTTCCTCAGTGACGATGTTAGTCGGTCACAAACATATCCCTGACTGAGAAGCTTATCCGAAAGACTCCTAGCTCTCAGAACAAAATCCGTATATTTGGTACTTGCTCTGGCATAGCGTAATCAACTGAGATATGAACACGCCATAAGCAGGCGATGAAAGGATGTTGCTACTGAGAAAAGGAAAGTTTGTAATGCTGAAATTGAAGTCGTCACATTTATCATAGAGTGAGGTGTTCATGTGACCATCAGTGTCGTTGGACAACATTATGTCCAAATAGGATGCTGAATTATTTGTCTCGGTAGTTTCTTTGATTTCAAGCTCCGAAGGATAGATACTGCTCAGGTAATTTGCGAATTTTGGATCATTGATGGACAACACATCGTCTATGTATCTGTAAGTGAAGTTGAAGTCAGAAGCTAAGTATCTTTTCCCTTCAGAGACCAAAGATTGAATGAATTCAGCTTCGTACGAGTAAAGGAAAATGTCGGCAAGGAGTGGGGCACAATTGGTCCCTATTGGAATTCCGAGAATCTGCTAAAAGACCTTTCCTCCAAACACCACAAAAATGTTGTCGATCAGAAAGTTTAACATCTGAATAATCTCTGTTTCAGTGTACTTATTTTCAGAATCGGACTTTTCTTTTAGAAAGTAGGTTTTGTCATAGTTAACAACAATAAATTTGCATTTGCGATTACCGTTCTTACTTGTAAACGCATAACTTATAATTTTTGCGAGTCTTTCTTTCAATTTAAAATTAGGAATTGTAGTGTAAAGTGTCGAAAAATCAAAGGCTTTGATCGAATGGACTCTACTCAAATGACTGGATTTCAGATGTCCTAAAAGTTCCTTCGAATTCTTTAAAATCCACATCTGGTCGATACCACTGCGAGAATATACTGTCGAATAATATTTTTGAAGCCCAGATTTCATTTCAGATAAAACTTTGGTGATTAAGATCGATACAGATTTGATAGAACATTTCGAGGAACCAGAGATGAAACGTTGTTTGTACTGATTCTTATGCATTTTAGGTATGCAGTATAAGTATGGTAAATCTAAATCTAAATTGTTAGTGTCGAAGCCAAAGGAAGCAAGAGCTGATTTGAGGTTATTTATAATTTCAGAGGCAGAAAGGTTTGTTGGGGTGTAAGTGGGATTTCCCGGTGTTGAATTTAAACCCAACTCTTTAACTAGACTGTCGAAATAGTTCTTTTTGCAAGTAAATGTGTAATTATTTGAGGCTTTGTCCGCTGGTGTGATGGCATAATGTTCTTGGAGGTAGGTCAGCTATGTGATAACATCAGGGTCTCTAAATTTAGACTCGAATCTTATGTTCACAGTTGATTTTAATCGGTTAATTCTAGATAAAAGTAACCCTCTGATGGATTTTATCCATTCGGAAAGGGTGTCGAGTTATACATCCTCTTTCTTTGCCCAACGTCTTGCATATTCCTCACAAGAGTCCATGATGATTTTAACATTTTGGTTCCATGTAAAGGACATAATTTCTCTGTATTTGGGAACCTTTTTTAACAATTCTCTCAACTTGTCGTTCTTGACTATGCTAAGGTAACCAGTAATAACGTGTCCACAAGGAGAGTAGTTGAACTCCGATGAAGAACATTCGCAAAGAAGTGGATGTAGTGAGGGATTACTTAAATCAATACAATGCAAGAATCGTTTGAAATTGTAAATTTTAGATGCAACTGTTGGTGTGTAGCTATAGGAAATACAAGGAGTTTCTTTTCTTTTGAAATATCGTGGGATTATATCACGTGATTCGCTACAGTGGGTATATAATGACTTTGGTACTCATGGAAACTGTTTAATGTTAGAAGTTTGATGCATATATAGATCCTTACATTAATCATAGTTTTTCAATAAGTTTTTCTCCGACGTTTTCTTTCTGACCAACAAGTTCTTGCAAAGACAAGTTTGTGTTGACTGTCAGTCTGTTAGGTCTCGTTGAATGATATGTAGTTCTTTGTGTTTTGATTTCGTATTTGGTGTTCCTGGTCCCCTTCGCTTCTCTAGCTGTGTCTGTCTTTTCTGTGTTTTCGTGTAGGGGTTTTCTCTGTTTTGCTATTTGTACTGTAACCGAGTCTTGTAGAAGATGTCCTTCTTTATCACGTTCACTCGGGTTAGGTTGGCGAATATTGGGAGATATCATGTAATATATATGAAAACAACATAAACTTTAGATAACATGACCACAGCTTGTCATACATTTATTGAGTTATTTTAAGAAATAATTAAAAAAAGGAGCATTGTTGACAAAGTTGAAAAAAACACGTCAAAAATACGTAAAATATTTGACCCCGGACGTGAAGAAAAATCAACATCATTTCTTAGGACATCTCTCGATTATCCCGATGCCTTCCGTTTGTTCATATAAGAAGGGAGTTGATCTCCAACCAGACCTGGTTGCAGTACCAACAACAAAATTCCAAAACGCAAACACAGAAGACGAGTACATCAAGAGACGACAAAGAGACACACGACATTGAAACAATAAGCACAAAAGACTACACATAAACCAACGAGACCAATGTGCAACCGATGCCGACTTAGGACGGCCATCTGCTACTCAGGTAACAAATGGTGTGGTTATCCTGGATTACGTGCGCACAACCCTCCCACTTTTCCGATTCCCCAGAGGTCTCGAAGAACGTACAATTATGGTGTAAAACAACCTCCTCACTGTCAGATGACCACATACAAAAAAGACCGAAAAACGCAGGGGCCCAAGCAACACAGAAGAATATGTAAATGGATATAAAGAGAGGATGTACGTAATACAATCCGGCTGTAGCTAGCTCATGTACGTTATCACCCGAGGAGTCCGACTAACATTCAGAGAGGACAGGTGGTCAGGGCCCTGTCTTCTCTAAAAAGGTTTGGATGTGCTGGTGTTCTGACGAAGAAATTTGTCATATGTGCATTTGTCATATATTTGTCATTCTGATATGTGCTTTGGTTCTGACGAAGAAATTTGTCAAAGAACGATATCCTCTATGACCTAATTTTACATGTAGTGTAGTCACATGATAATTGATCCAAACGAAAACAACAACACTTGTAGGGGACTATAATTACTAAATTTCTTTTAAGTTTCATCAAAATTCCTTGAGTGAATTTGTAGATGTCAATATGTATGAAATTCCCTCATCCTTTTTGCAGAGGATAAAAATCATGAAAGATTAGATTTACAATCGAAATTTATTCAACCATTGAATGCCTAAATATGGCAAATATGCAGTAAATGAGTGCAGAAAATCCACACTCTTATAGAGTTATTCAAAGAAGCATTTTAAAAATGAGCATTTCTAACAAATTCGAAAAAGACATCAAGAACTTGTCAAAAAATTTACTTACAATACTTGATGCTTTCGGTTTGTCGATATCTTCCTCGGTTCTGAAGAAAAAGTTTGTCAAGGAGGTAACCCCCGTAACCTACTTTCGGCTGTAACGATCCAATCTGTTGACGGATCAGGACAAAAAACAACCACACTTGAAGGGGATCATTAGTAATTCATTCCAATCAATAATACGTCAAACCCATCTTTTATGCACCAGACACGTGTTTCGGATATTATATCCTCATCAGTGATGCTTCCAGCCAAAGTGATTTTCAAAAGCCGTCAAAATTCATTTCAGTAGCGTTTCATCAAAATCCTTTCAGTGGTTGAGGAGAAGATGTAGAAAATGTGAAAAGTTAACGATGGACGGAAGGCGGACGGTGCGCAACGACAATATATGTCAGCGAAAGAAGGGAGTTTCTGACAACACTCTGTTACAACACCCACACATTAACCAACGAGACCAAATGGCAACTTTCGCCGACAGGATGGCTATCTTCTACGCCAGTAGCAATTGGTGAAAAAAAAAAGAAAATTAGTTCATTTTTGTGTCGCTGCGAAGGATAACTTTGTACGTTGTCCGTCTGTCTGTCTGTCACTTTGGGTGTTACACCCAATAACTTTTTATTGATAAGTGATATAGCTTTGATATTTCACATGTGTACTCCTTGTGACAAGACCTTTCTACACATACCATGATTTTTGACCAAGTGACCTTAAACTAGATATTTGACCTACTTTCAAAAATTAAAATTGACTATATCTTTAGATTGGTAAGTGATATACCTTTGATATTTCACTTGTTATTCCTTCTGACAAGACATATATACTCATACCATAAATTTCGACTAGTGACCTTGACCTAGATGGTTGACCCACTCTTAAAAAAATTAAGATTTGCCATATCTTTTAATTGGCAACTGATAGGGCTTTGATATTTCACATGTGTATTTCTTGTGACAAGACCTTTCTACGGGTATCATAATTTTTAACTTATGACCTTGAACTTAATATTTGACCTTCTTTAAAAAAATCAAGATTGGCTTTATCTTTTGATTGGCAACTGATATGGCTTTGATATTTCACATGTGTTTTCCTTGTAACAATACCTTTCTACACATACCATAAATTTTGACTCAGTGACCTTGACCTAGATAGTTGACATACTTATGATGAGTCCTTTCTTTTGTTACCAAATTTTTTTACCTAGTGATCTTGACCTAGATGATTGACCTTCTTTTCTGAAAATTTGAAATTGACCATTTCTTTTTATTGGAAAGTAAGATGTTAATATTTCATTTGACAATACTTTCCTAATGATACAAATATTTTAAACCAATTGACCTTGACCTACATATTTGATCCCCTTTTTAAAAATTAGCCGCTTCGCAGGCAACACAAGCACTTCTTCGATTGCTATTTTTCTTTACTTCCCCTTGTAAAACTTCATGACTTACCTAACCAGTGATCTCCCTTGACATCACCAAATCCCTCCTTATATTCCTGCCACGTTCGATTCATGTTCAGTCCTGTTTCATTTCTGAATATTCGCTAAACAATGAAGATAGATTTTACGAACTTGTGATCAGACAAAAATCTGTTCATCATTGAATGAAAGTCAAATATAAACTCAAAATGAAAAAAAAAAAAAAACAAAAAAAAAAAAAAAAAAAACACCACACAATCAAATCTAAAAATTCTTAAAGAAATACATATTTTAATTTTCACATAATGAAATGTTTATGATTAGCAACCTTCATCTTTCATTATTCGTGTTTTATTAAACTTATGCAACAAACAGCAACAATTTTAATTGTATATTATGCGAGTTACATGTATACGGAAGCCGATTAGTGCCAACCTAAGTGAAATTTTTGTCATAATCACGACTTAGTATGTCGTAATTACGACTTACCTATCTTGTAATTACGACTTAGTTATTATTTAGTCGTAATTACGAGAAAACTAAGTCGTAATTACAAGATAACATATCGTAATTACGACATACTAACTCGTAATTACGAGATGAGTAAAAAAAGAAGGGAGGAGATCTCCAACAAGACCCCGTTGCAGCATCAACAGTAAAACACCAAAACACCCGATGCAAAAATACAAAAGACGAGTACAGCACGAGACGGAAAAGAGACACACGACATTTAAACATCAAACACAAAAGACTACACATAAACCAACGAGACCAATGGGTAACCGGTGCCGACTTTGGACGGCCATCTGTCACGCAAGTAGCAAATGGTGTGGTTATCCTGGATTACGTGCGCACAACCCTCTCACTTCTCCAATTACCCAGAGGTCTCGAAGAACGTACAATTGTGGTGTAAAACAACCTCCTCATTGTAAGATGACATCACACAAACAAGACCGCGAAACGCAGAGGCCCCAGAGACACAGATGAATATGTAAATGGATATAAAAAGAGGGCATGCGTAATACAGTCCGTGCTCTGCCGTCTGTAGCGAGCTCATGTATGTAATCACCCGAGGAGTCCGACTGACATTCAGAGAGGACAGGTGGTTGAGGCCCTGTCTTCTCTAAAGAGGTTTGGACAGGGCCCGTCATGGAGTCCCGTCGTCACAGTCAAACAGAGTGCAAGTCTCAAGGATGCGCTTGTACAAGACTGTAGATTGGTCAAGTACCAAGCCTAGTGTCCGTCTGGTGACATTAGGATCATATCCACGGTATAAAAGGCGTTTGATGATTCTGACGCATTTTCGATGGTTATGCTGCCTACCTCTGATCCTTTTTATTTTGTTTATCATATCACCATAAAAGACAGGTTGTGTAATACCCATAGTAATGTACTCTGTTGCATGTATAGATCCGAATTTCAAAAGAAGTTGACTGTAATTTTTGTAAAATTTCCAGAAAGTCTTAACTAGTTTATGAAAGCGGAAACCCTGACCTAAAAGTTTTTTGGTAATTTGTAAATTTCGTAAGTCGTTACGAAATAACTATGTCGTAATTACGGCTTAAGAATTTCACATAGGTTGGCACTAATCGGCTTCCGTACATGTACGACAAATCCACTTTCATGAGTAATTGCATACCTATAAAAGCAAAAATGAAGATCATCGCTCTATAAAAGTCAATGATAATGGTTTATCAATAATAAATTTACCACCCAATAGCCATCACAGAAGGCTGGAAATATTAAACCATCAATGGAAAGCTCATAAACTCCAGGCTTTAGTGTTGGGTTTTTTTTCTTATACCAACGGCAATTAATGTCTGCGTAAAATAAATATACATAGATTATATCTAAAAGAATTTAGCTGACTGATGACATATGAAATGTTATTAACATTTTTGTAATTCTTTTTATCACTGACACAGCCAACTGCGCCTTACATGAAGTTTGAAAGTAAGTGTTTTGAATATACTTCTCTGACATTGTCGCCATGGCACTTTCTATAAAGACATAACGTCATACAGTGCATGAAGTTTTTATATTTTCATTTCCATGCTTCTTAAACATCGACGGCGTGTGCGGCTAGCCAACAGGGGATGCTTACTCCTCCCGGGCACCTGGTCCCACCTCTGGCTTGCTAGGGGTCCGTCGATGTTTAATTTTGCGCTCTATTGTGAGTGCTGTTGAGATTATCGTCAGGATCTTCTTTAACTCTTACATGAAATGTATATGAAATGAGCATTATTTAACTTTTATACCAAACTTCAAGTGAAATTCATATAGATTTATGTGAAAAAATGTCTTACATGAATGACAAATATGGATAATGACCATATCCCTGTATACATCACAAAATCGATAATTCAGAAAATCAGAAACCGAAGGCATACAAAATCAGGATAAAACAGGAACCAAAGCAAACAAACAAAAACCTCCACCATATGAAAAGAAGCGAACTCCCGATATGGGAGTGAGACTTATTGCCAAGGAAGAGTAAGCATCCCCTGCTTGCATGCAACACCCGTCGCTTAAATTCGTCAGATCTGTCATACCCGGTTACTTCCATTTCGGAAGACATAAAGTACAATCTTAGGTTGGATGGTTCATATGGTCTATGACAGAATATCATCCACCATTCTGGAGAGTGGGACATCATAGTGTATAACGAGTTCCTTATATCGACCGTAGAACTTCCTCAGTGACGATGTTAGTCGGTCACATACATATCCCTGACTGAGAAGCTTATCTGAAAGATGCCTAGCTCTCAGAGCAAAATCCGTATATTTGGAACTTGCTCTGCCATAGCGTATTAACTGAGATATGAATACGCAATAAGCAGGCGATGAAGGGATGTTGCTACTCAGAAAAGGAATGTTTGTAATGCTGAAATTGAAGTCGTTACGTTTGTCATAGAGTGAGATGTTCATGTGACCATCAGTGTCGCAGGACATAATTATGTCCAAATAGGTTGCTGAATTATTTTTCTCTGTAGTTTCTTTGACTTTCAAGCTCAGAAGGATAGATACTGCTGAGGTAATCCGCGAATTTTGGATTATTGATGGACAACACATCGTCTATGTATCTGTAAGTGAAGTTGAAGTCAGAAGCTAAGTATCTTTTCCTTTCAGATACCAAAGATTGAATGAATTCAGCTTCATACGAGTAAAGGAAAAGGTCGACAAGGAGTGGGGCACAATTGGTCCCCATTGGAATTCCGACAATTTACTGGAAGACCTTCTTCTTTCACAAAGTAGGTTTTGTCATAGTTAACAACAATAAATTTGTATTTGCGATTGCCGTTCTTACTTGTAAACGCATTACTTATAATTTTTGCGAGTCTTTCTTTCAATCTATAATGTGGGTTTGTAGTGTAATGTGTCGAAAAATCAAAGACTTTGATCGAATGGACTCTACTAAAATGAGTGGATATCAGATGTTCTAAAAGTTCCTTCGAATTCCTTAAAATCCACATCTAGTCCATACCACTGCGAGAATATACTGTCGAACAATATTTTTGAAGTCCTGGTTTGATTTCAGATAAAACTTTGGTGAGTAAAATCGATACAGATTTGGGAGAACATTGTGAGGAACCAGCGATGAAACGTTGTTCGTACGAATTCTTATGCATTTTAGGTATGCAATATAAGTATGGTTAATCTCAATCCAGTGTCTAAGCCAAAGGGAGCAAAAGCTGATTTGTGGTTATCTATTATTTCAGAGGCAGAAAGATTTATTGGGATGTAAGTGGGATTTCCATGTGTCGAATGTAAACCCAACTCTTGTAGTGCTGGTAGCGTAGTGGTTAGCGCGGTGAACTGCGAATCCATAGGTCGTGGGTTCGAATCTCGCCGTCGCCGATCTTTGCAAACCATTGTAACCTTGGACAAGTTACTTTACACTATGTTGCACTCTCTCCACCCAGGAGTAAATCGGGTACCTGGCACATGAGACGAGCTTGCAATGTGAATGTAAAGCATCAGCGCCTAAACGGCAGCTCTGCTTGTATACTCCCAAGGGAGTTGAGAATGCACTAGATTGTAAAGGTCTCGCCAGGGAGGTGATTGTAGAAGTCGCGTGAGTGAGGCGAGTGAGACTATAAGCTCTACCTTTACCTTTACCTTTAAACTAGACTGTCGAAATAGTACTTTTTGCAAGTAAATGTGTAATTATGTGAGGCTTTGTCTGCTGGTGTGATGACATGATGTTCTTGGAGGTAGGCAAGCTCTGTGATGACATCAAGGTCTTTAAAGGTAGACTCGAATTGGGTATTCACAGTTGATTTTAATCGGTAATATCTGGAAAAAGTAACCCTCTGATGGATTTTATCCATTCGGAAAGGATGTCGAGCTGTACATCCTCTTTCTTTGCCCAACGTCTTGCATATTCCTCACAAGAGTCCATGATAATTTTGACATTTTGGTTCCATGTAAAGGACATACTTTCTCTGTATTTGGGACCCTTTTTAACAGTTCTCTCAACTTGTTGTTCTTGACTATACTAAGGTCACCAGTAATAACGTGTCCACAAGGAGAGTAGTTGAAATCCGATGAAGAACATTCGCAAGGAAGTGGATGTATCGAGGGATTACTTAAATCAATACACTGCAAGAATCATTTGTAATTGTAAACTTTAGATGCAACTGTTGGTGTGTAGCTATAGGAAATACAAGGAGTTTCTTTTCTTTTGAAATATGGTGGGATTTTTTTCTGTGACAGTTTTGTGATTCAAAATTTGACCAATATTCAAGTTATCAATACCTTTGTTTGCAAATCTTACTTTAATGTTTTCTCCTCTGATTTATCTGATCTAAATGCTTGAAATAAACGAAAAGTAGAAATGTTCAAGATGACTCCTTGTAGTCTGTATTCTGGGGAACGTGTATCGTTAAATGTGACGTCCTTCGTATATTCGTAGATTTCGTGTTACTTCCATAAAGGAACAGAGTATAATTTTGTACGAATATATTGCAGACTCATTCAAAAATGGAACCAAGTCATTAGCATTAACTTTTGCGATTACCCAGATCTCTACATACGTATATTGTGATGTAAACAACCTCCTCACTGTTAAATGAATACACACAAACGACACCGGAAAACGCAAGGGCCCAATCAATACAGATGAATATCATGAATATGTAAATGGATAAAAAAGAGGGCGTGTGTAAAACAGTCTGTGCTCTGCTGACTGTAGGGAGCCCATATATGTTATCACCCAAGGAGTCCGACTGACATTCAGAGATGACAGGTGGTCAGGGCCCTATCTTCTCTAAAGAGACTTGGACATGACCCGTCATGGAGTCCCGTCGTCACGGTCAGTCAGAGTGAAAGTCTTAAGGATGCGCTGGTACAAGACTGTGGATTGGTCAAGTACCAAGCCGTCTGGTAACATTAGGTCATATCCACAGTATAAAAGGCATTTAATGATTCTGTCGCATTTTCGATCGTTATGCTGTCTACCTTTGATCCTTCTAATTTTGTTTATCATATCACCATTAAAGGCAGGTTATGTAATACCCAAAGTAATGTACTCTGTTGTCTATATAGATCGATCCGAATCTTAAAAGAAGCTAAGTGTAATTTTTGTAGAATTTCCAGAAAGTCTTAACCAGGTTATGAAGGCGGAAACCCTAGCCAAAAAGTTTCTTAGTAATCAAAGATATTAGTACATGCTCTAACGTACCGGATGAGCTGTGATATGTAAATGCCGTATAATCTTTCTTATATAAATCAAAAGCAAGAGTTTCCATAAGTCTCACTAGTATAATTGCACACTTGTTCTTTTATTCAAGTTCAAGTTCAATTTATTCAGATAATCCAACTTAATGGAATACAGAATACAATATATACATTATATACAAATTTTCAAATCGTTCATGGCAATATGAATAACAATATATAGTATTACTAATTACATGATTGTTTCCTATCGATTTATCTAGATAATACCAAATTCTAGCTAAGCATAAATTAAGCATTTACTCTTATTCAGTCGACGGGAAAGAATCCCTGTTTGTCCATTAGGATAGTACACTATCCACCTTTAATAAGTTCACACCTAATACATTCCTCTTGTTTTTAAGAAATGAAAGACCTTTGTTTCTGAAAATTAACCATACTAACATCAATTCAAGTACATTTTCCCGGATGAATTAATTTTTTTGCAATATTCCCACAAAAATGACATCTTTTGACATAAAAAATTCAACAATCATATTATTTTTAAGGATTCCGACTTTTCCGTCGGAATCCTTTCTGTTATTGTATTGTCTTTTCTTTATTAAGGATTCCGACTATTCCGTCGGAATCCTTTCTGTTATTGTATTGTCTTTTCTTTATTCTTATTATTATTAAGGATTCCGACTATTCCGTCGGAATCCTTTCTGTTATTGTATTGTCTTTTCTTTATTCTTATTATTATTCTTATTATTATTATTATTATTATTCTTACCCCCAGATCGTTCCAGTCACTGTACAAAAAAGTACAACTTCTTATGATAAAACGAAAAGTATCATGTGAAAGAGCATATAAAGATCTTGAGGTAAAAAAATTTTGTCGTCGAAAAGTTCACATATGCCCCCGCTAGAGGTCATCAAAGGTCAAATCTTTAAACTCTTATAACTCCTAAACTAACCGTACGATTTGAACGAAATTTGTTTTAAAATGTTCTTTGGGAAATTTTTAAACTTTTATACGCTTACATGCTCGATAAAATATTTACGGTTTTCGCGCTATTACGAGTTGAAAATGGAACTTTAAATTGGCACAGTGCCAATTTCTACAGTTTTTGAGATTTTGAGTTGAAACTTGGATACCAGGTTACTTATAGGTAGTCATTTAATGTTGACCTACTTTCAAGGTCAAATTTTTATTCTCAAGGTCACAACAAACTTTTACCTGTAGAACAAAGACTATTTGACCTTCACAGTTCAAACTTTATACATACTATCTTTAAACCAAGCTCTTTCACATTGACCTTGACCCAAGGTCAAATTTTGATTCTCAAGGTCACAACAAACTTTTCCCTATAGAACAAAGACTATTAGACCTGCAGAGTTCAATCTTCATACATAATATCATTAAACCAAGCTCTTTCACCTTGACCTTGGCCCAAGGTCAAATTCTGATTCTCAAGGTCACAACATACTTTTGCCTATAGTACAAAGACTATTAGATATTCAAAGTTCAAACTTCATACATAATATCATTAAACCAAGCTCTTTCACCTTGACCTTGACCCAAGGTCAAATTCAGATTCTCAAGGTCACAACAAACTTTTGCCTATAGAACAAAGACTATTTGACCTTCAGAGATTAAACTTCATACAAATAATTGTTCAGTCATGCTCTTTCACTTTGACCTTGACCCAAGGTCAAATTCTCATTCTCAAGGTCACAGCAACTTTTCCCTACAAAACATAGACTATTTGACCTTCAGAGTTCATACTTTATACATATCATGCTTAGGCCCAGCTCTTTCACCTTGACCTTGACCCAAGGTCAAATTCTGATTTTCAAGGTCACAACAAACTTAAGTCTATAAAACAAAGACTGTTTGACCTTGAGAGTTCAAACAATACACAAATATTCCTTGCATCAAACTCTTTCATCATGACTTTGACCCAAGGACATTTGTTTAATTTCAAGGTCACAACTGACTTTGGCTGATTGGATATTGAGCTTTGCTCAGATTAAGATCGATCGTGATGAGAATAATCACAGTACTTAGCTTTCATTCATGACATTGTTTAAAGGCCAAATAATCATTCTCAAGGTCTTAACAATAATTTTCTCTTGTAGAATTTACACTTTTTGTCCTATACTATTTATTCTTCACACAAGTAGTCCTTCTTATTAGAACTAAACATAGTATAAGAAAGATAACTCTTTTATTCTTATTCTCTGTTATCTTTCTTTTTTTTTCTTAGTAGCATTACAGATCTGTCCTTTCATGTTGTTGTCATTTTCTATTAATAGAAATTATCTCATTGCAAAATCATTGTGCAATTCTGTTTTGAGATAGTAATTGTAAAGGATTTGATATCCATAGAGCATGGAGTTTAAATCTTTCGAAAACATGAAAGGTATTTATCATCTTTTTCTTCTTTTTTGTCAATAAATAGATAAGAGTCCCAAGTTAGACATAAGCTCTTTTGACTCATTTGCTGAAGTGAATAAAGTACTAAAGCAACTTTTCTTTTTTTCATCTTCTTTATTCGGATTTTAACACTTCAGTTCCGAGGAAGGTCTAATAAAGGAGGAATCCGTCTGTTGCTTGCAACAGTAGCCATCTAGTTCTTATTATTATTCTTATTATTATTCTTATTATTATTATTCTTACCCCCAGATCGTTCCAGTCACTGTACAAAAAAGTTCCACTTCTTATGATAAAACAAATAGTATCATGTAAAAGAGCATATAAAGATCTAGAGGTAAAAAAATTTTGTCGTCGAAAAGTTCACGTATGCCCCCGCTAGAGGTCACCAAAGGTCAAATTTTTAAACACTTATAACTCCTAAACTAACCGTGCGATTTGAACGAAATTTGTTTTGAAATGTTCTTTGGGGAATTTGTAAACTTTTATACGCTTACATGCTCGATAAAATATTTACGGTTTTCGAGTTATTCCGAGTTGAAAATGGAACTTTAAATTGGCAAAGTGCCATTTTCTACAGTTTTTGAGATTTTGAGTTGAAACTTGGATACTTAGTTACTTATAGGTAGTCATTTAATGTTGACCTACTTTCAAGGTCAAATTTTCATTCTCAAGGTCACAACAAACTTTTGCCTGTAGAACAAAGACTATTTGACCTTCAGAGTTCAAACTTCATACATAATATCGTTATACCAAGCTCTTTCACCTTGACCTGATCGAAGGTCAAATTTTGATTCTCAAGGTCACAACAAACTTTCGCCTATAGAACAAAGACTATTATACCTGCAGAGTTCAAACGTCATACACAATATCATTAAACCAAGCTCTTTCACCTTGACCTTGACCCAAGGTCAAATTTTGATTCTCAAGGTCAGAACGAACTTTCACCTTTAGAACAAAGACTATTAAACATTCATAGTTCAAACTTCATACATAATATCATTAAACCAAGCTCTTTGACTTTGACCCAAGGTCAAATTCTAATTCTCAAGGTCACAAACAACCTTTAGTCAAGGTCTTAACAATTATTTACTCTTGTAGAATTTACACTTTTTGTCCTATACTATTTATTCTTCACACAAGTAGTCCTTCTTATTTGAACTTAACATAGTATAAGAAAGATAACTCTTTTAATCTTGTTCTCTGTTTCTTTTTTTTTTTCTTAGTAGCATTACATATCTGTACTTTCATGTTGTTGTCATTTTCTATTAATAGAAATTATCTCATTGCAAAATCATTGTGCAATTCTGTTTTGAGAAAGTAATTGTAAAGGATTTGATATTTAAAGAGCATGGAGTTTAAAGCTTTCGTAAAGATGAAAGGTACTTAATATTTTTTCTTCTATTTTGTTGATAAATAAATAAAGAGTCCCAAGTTAGACATTAGCTCTTTTGACTCATTTGCTGAAGTGAATAAGATACTTAAGCAACTTTTCTTTTTTGCATCTTCTTTATTCGGATTTTAACACTTCAGTTCCTAGGAAGGTCTAAGAAAGGAGGAATCCGTCTGTTGCTTGCAACAGTAGCCATCTAGTTTTTTCTATTTTTCCATAAAGATAAATTTTGCGAACAATACTTCATAAATCTTTATTCTTTTTAAAGCACAACAGAGAAAAAATTGAAATGAGCTTTTCATGAATTTTCTCTTGGTTTTGCTACTTGGATACTTATCCATGGTGGGTAGTGCATACTATAAGTTTACTGTCGATGGGGACAAGTAAAGGTCCTGTTTCCACTAATTAATTAGGATCAAAATTGGGAGTCAGACGTAGACTCTAGTCTTTGCTATCAGTCACTATGCAACTCACAAGAACACTCAGGTCGAAGGTTGTATATCCAAGAGAAACGCCACAAAAAGTCCACAACGGGCATATAACATAATAGGGTCTTCAAATTCATAGCCTCGATTGAGAAGAGATGAATCTACAACATAGACCACACATGCACGTCCCGAGTGCTTAACACTCGTCAGCGATCCTCAACCTTAGTAATGTAATATGATCAAAGAGTACAAAAGTTATAATATGTCCAAAGATGTACTGAAAGACGTAGCAGGATAGGTGGATCATAGTGATACATGCCCTTCTTTTCAAACATTTCCACAAAAAGTTGATAACAGAAATTTTCGAATGAGGTTGAAAAAACGATCAATCGCAGTTATCAAGGTAATCATAGAACAAATGATGAGATATCCATAAGAAATATAGACCAGAAGAAACCATGGTATCCCAAACTAGACTCGGTTGCATCATCATTCAATAACATGAGTAAACAAGCACAGCAAGAGGCACAAAATGATCAAAGTAAAAATATCAAGTGACACAAAATATATGACACTCGATACAAGAGTTTACTCATTCTAATGCAATGTGGCTATAACGTCGAATTTCATTGGTTGTTTGCACCTTAGTTACGACTGTAAATTGAGAACATACGTGACGTTGATAACGTCACATGTTAAACGTCTTCATAATGAATAGCATCATTTAAGAACAGATTTCACCTTATATTCACAAAAGCATAGATTGCATTAGAATGGAAATAACTAGAAACTGACGTTATGTTTGCGGACGGTAAATGCTGATTTTACGGTGCAAACATCCCTTTATTCTGATTGCGCTAATGCGTCGCCAGAAAAACTCAGTTTGTGACCGTAAAATCAGCATTTACTGTCCGCAAACATAACGTCAGAAGCTAGTTATTCCCCCATCAACGATCAAGATCCATGGGCATTCCGCGCTCACTAAGGACGGTCATCTGCCCCGTAGCTTTCGGTTTGAATTGTCATACCATATTATCTGTTTTCACACCGATTGATAACTTCTGACATATAATTTACGTCCTAATTCAGAGAAAACAGCGATTGGTCCGACAAAACACCAACAGATGATGTAATATGGACAAAACATCTATTGAGGACTATGAACATCCGGAAGTTTTATTTTATCTTGTCAGCTGACGACTCTGTATATTCAATAAAGATGTTACACGTTCATATCCTCTTCAGATTAAATGTTCACAATTTCGCCCGACAACAAACTAGATGACCTTTAAATGAGATAAAGAAGATACTTACGACAATTTCAACAGCACTCACAACAAAATACCATATGGAGCATCGACGGGCCCCTAGCAAGCTAGAGGTGGAGAAGTCAGCAGCCGCTGTTTGGCTTGCCGCACCCGCCGTCGATGTTCACGCACGAAAATGAAAACAATATTTGTCTCTATGTAGAAAGTGCTACATGGCGAGCATATCAACTGTACTAGATACAAAACTTCATTTTAATTTCCTGATCTTATTGTTCTCTATTCATGCAGAATGTTTCAGTCAAAAAGAATAGTAAAAATTCAGAGATGATAAATACCGTAGTCATGATTCTGATTCACCATACCGGCCAGCTTGGCGTTTTGTCTGGTCAGTTTGTCAATAGTTCTGTACTTTTTGTCCTTAATGTCCTTAATCTCTTTCTCGTATTTCTTCTTTATGTTTTCTCTTTCCTCCGGAAGACGTTGGTGTTCCCAAAACGTGTTGAGATAATCATCTGAGATTTCACGGATCCTTTTTGCAATGCCGGCTGGGCAGTTCTTATTGTGAATAGGTAACTGAGCCTTAATTACCAGATAAATCAGAAGTATTGCCATCAACAACCGCCTCATCTGTTATTAATACAAAGTATGTGTATGTATTTGATATATGTCATACTAAATACATGTACTATAATTGTAATAATCAAGTGCACCATATGCGCATTTTAACAAGCAGTGTATCATCATTCATCGTCAATCCGCTCGAGACAGGAAATCAAGAGAGTGAATTCATGAAGAACAAAATTCAACACATGACCGATCATGTATACAAAGTTAAAAAAATTACCTATGAGTACATCATGCGCACATTTTGTTTTACACAAGATCACAAAATTTACGACGTTGCTGGGATTACAGAGGAACACACACACATGAGATGATAGTAAAGACAGCATGTAAAACTACCACGCAAACAAAGACTCGGATAAATAGAGAACGTTCATATCATAACAACCAACAACATAGAAAAACACAATATCAACACGAATGACAACACAATAAATGACATGAAACCATTGATTACAAGTAAGGAATGAATCACTGTCTACGAGAGCGTTGCCATAAGAGCGGTTGTCTAATTTCAAAAAAATTAAAGAGGGCGCTACTGAAATTATTTTTGGTGGCACTGCTGAAAGCATCACTGATAAGAATTTAATACTCATAACACGTGTCTGGTGCATGGAAATTGGTGTGGAATTTTCTTCAAGAAGGTATAGAGTTGGAACCCTTCGACATTTTTAACCCACATATTACCCGGTAATTATTAGCAATTAAACCGTTCTGAATAATAATTGAATCATTCAACAACTGATTGTTTTTCTGTCAATGGTTGAGTCAATCATTAAATTAAAAATTCAATCTTAAATCCAGCATTTGCTTACAATTCAAAAAGGCTACATAGCTCATCTGAATAGCAGATGATGTGCTAAAAGTGAAAAATTTGTTAGAAAACCTTGAATAAATGCTCTATGTAAGGTTTCATGAGATTCTTTGAATCGATTGTAGAGAAGAAGTAGAAACAAGAGCACAAGGCGGCCATATTTGTTGACGGATCGGAACGGAAAATACAAACTTGGTAGAGGATCTTGAGTACTTGCTTTCTGTAAGTTTTCGTGAAATTCTATGTAGTGGTTGCAAATGAAATGTAGAAAATGTGTCAGGCGATCAGAACCCTTGGTTGCCATATTTGTTGATTGAACTTGGTAGAAGACCTGAAATATTTTCTACATTTCCTTTGCAACCACTTCATAGAATTTCATTTGTTTACAAATACTTACTTGAAATTCGGTAAGTTAAGCAAAATTGAATTTGTTTATAAAGACCGCATAGAAACCCAAACTGATGGTATTTCCGGCGAAGGAAGTCGAATGCGAATGGAGGTCTTGTCTCCGTCATCTAGAAATTAATACTCTTTAGACGACAGCTCTAAACATAATAATACGGATGTGTTTCATCTCTATACCTTCATGAAGAAACAATTCAAACCAATTTTCATTCACCAGACACGTGTTTCGGATATTATATAAAAATCCTCCTCAGAGATACCTCCAGCAAAAGAGTTCACTAGCGCGCTCTGGTTTAATTCTTTATAATATAAAATTTTGTATTTACTTTACAGAGAGTGCGCGGCTCCAAATTTCCTGTAGGATCGATTCAGTAGCATTTCAAAATAAAATCAATGTTCAAATAGCATTGGAGGGATTGTGCCGAGATGTAAACCTCCTTTAATTTCGATGATATTTTTCGATGAAATAAATATTATATATCAGAAACATTGACGTTTTATCATAAAAAGCATTCATGATAGCTACTCAACTGATTTCTTTCTAAAAGTTTTAATAAGACGGTAAAAATGTGATAGTTCTGTTGATGGATTAGGAATTCAAAATTTTCAATGCGATCATCGACGGATCCATAGCAAGCTAGAGGTGGGACCAGGTGCCCGGGAGGAGTAAGCATCCCTTGTGGGCTAGCCGCACCCGCCGTCGATGTTCATGCATGAAAATCAAAACAATATATAAAATTCATGCATTGTCTGGGGCTATGTCTATATAGAAAGCGTTATGGCGATCATATAAGGGAAAAATATTCAAAACACTCACTGTCAAACCCCTCGCGGGGAACTAGGAATCAAAGCAGATTACATTTGTAACAACAAATGATCCCGAATTGCTATAACGAGTCAAAAGATAAAGCGTATTTTTGCATTAAAAGGAGATACATGTATGAAATTTAAAGCACCCCCCCCCCCAAAAAAAAATCCCGAAAGCAAATATTGTAAACTTCAAAATCTAATTCACTTGAATAGTACGTACCTTCAAGAAGTTAACGATCTTCTGTTTATTGATTTTTTGACAATTTTTAGTTACATAAAAGTAGCTGAAGCCCGAGACCGATTGCAAAAATATGCAGTAATTGTTGCATAAAAAGGGAACCCTGTCACGTGCCAATATCCACAAATAAGAGATAACTGTGATTTATGTGACTTCTAAGCTAAACTAGACACAATACTTCATTCTATATACTGTTCTTTTTTTTATTTAATTAAATTTTACAAGAACTGTACATGTGCTATGTGTTAATGTAAATATGGAAATGATTCTAGTGATTCGAAAAAATATTTTAGTGGGGAACTGGTGGGACCCCATGCACCCCCTTGAGTACTTTTTTCACGAGTACCATAATGTTCCTTATGGTCTGCAGAATCGGTTTTCAGAGTTTTCAGAATGTACTCAAAAACAAACTCTTTTAGGCTATGTGCTTTTCGACCGTTTCCATGGCAACCCCCTGCTAAAGTAAAGAAAGCACTATTGGCTAAGGGAAATATCGATATTTTGCCAAATGTTGAGCTAAACAGCTGTAACTGGTATCAATATAACGAAAAAAGATGGTTCTATTGGTCAAGTGATCATATGCAAAATAACTCATTTGCATATTCATGAACATTGATGAATTGAAATCAAAATGCTTGAAAAATATGAGAAAAAGCAACATTTTTCAGTTTATTTTTGCATCTACACTCTATATTTTGGTATATGATCGTTATCAGATGATATAAGAAATATCTACATGGTCTTCTCTCTCCATTGGCATATCATGTGACTCAATATTTTAGCTCAATGGCTTCAAAATTGATGTGTTTTATACCGAAGATGATATCATCCGGATGCTTGAGTTTTTGATTGACAACATGTTTGGAGGAACCGTATTCCGACAGATAGTCGGCATCCCCATGGGTACCAATTGCGCCCCACTGCTTGCGGACTTATTCTTATATTAATACGAAGCTGACTTCATCCAGACCTTGATTTCGACTTGGCGAAAGCACTTTGCATCTCAGATCAATTTTACCTTCAGATACATAGATGACGTGTTGTCCATCAATAATCCGAACTTTGCGGATCATGTACATGAAATCTATTCTCATGAACTAGAGATAAAAAACAACAGGGAGTGATAGATCCGCTTCGTACTTGGACATACTCCTATCTTTCGACGCAAACTGCTATTTGAACACCTCACTGTATGACAAGCGTTACGATTTCAGCTTCCGAATAACTAACTACCCTTTCATGAGTAGCAACATTCCGTTTTCTCCTGCTTATGGTGTTTTTGTTTCTCAACTGATAAACCAGGGCATATTCTAAATATGAATATTTCATCATTAGAGCCAGACGGCTTTCAAGTAAGCTATTTGTTCAGAATTATGTTACACAACGGCTGAAATCATTCATTGAGGAAGTTCTTCGGTGGCTACGGGGATGTAACAAAAGCATATGAGATCCCCCTTTCCAGAATGATCAGTTACACTCTACCTTGTGATTGAATGGCTGTCATCATCACCAAACAAGACATACTTACCTGATATGTACATCAAAATGTACATCTGGACAACCGCCGAATTTGACAGGTTTCAATGAAGCTGTTGCCACGGGTGTTGCATGCAATCAGGAGACCCTGACTCTCTCCGGGCACCTGGTCTCACTTCGGAATTTTGTTCATTCCGAGGTTCGCAACCGTTCCTGTCAAAAATCTAATGATTTTGCCTTGCCTTCTCGACTATGAGACTTAATAACTGATGGGTACTACTATAATGTTTATTATTACACAAAAATGGCTATCTTAAGTAAGATAAGCTGATTTTTGTTAACTAACTAGAAGGTATTTACTACTTATAAAATGGTATATCTTAACCTGTTCTTTTCTGGTTTTATGTTTTTTTCTCATGTAATAAATGTTTACAAAACATGATATATGTATTTTCCGTAATTTGTGGAACATAAACCGTATTTTTTAGTAAAAAATATCAGATATATCCATATTTTCTATAAAATGCAAATGGTTCCTGTAATCTATAAATGAAACATATATGCTGATGTCATGTCATTGTTTTAATATCAATTTATATGTGAGAAGTGAAAAATGTTACTTTTTCTACTATTTTGGGTCAAAATGTTGTTTTTTTTTCAAACTTAAATTACGGATTTATAACAAACCAATAACATGGCAAAGCCACTCAATAACATTGTCTTTAAACCCTTTATTGTATATAAACAACCTAATAATATAGTAGAACCACCCAATACCAAAGCAAAACCATTCAATAACATAGCCGTTTGACCATTTATTACATAAAACCACTTAATAATACAGTGTAAAACAAAGGAGGGGATCTCCAACAACACCCGGTTGTAGCACCCACAGCAAAACCCCAAAACACCCAAGGCAAAAACACAAAGCAGACAGTCACGGAAAGAGACGCATAAGGGACAAGGAACGTCAACGCACAACACAGAAACATCAAACACAAAGGACTACATAAAACCAACGAGGCCAATGGGGAACCGGTGCCGACTTTGGACGGCCATCTGCCACGGAAATAACAGAAGGTGTGGTTATCCTGGATTACGTGCGCACAACCCTCCCACTTTTCCCCATTACCCAGAGGTCTCGACGAACGTACAATTGTGGTGTAAAACAACCTCCTCACTGTTAGATGACCACATACAAACAAGACCCAAAACGCAGGGGCCCAAACAACACAGATGAATATGTAAATGGATATAAACAGAGGGCGTAGGTAATACAATCCGTGCTCTGCCGCCGCGAGCTCATGTATGTTATCACCCGAGGAGTCCGACTGACATTCAGAGAGGACAGGTGGTCGGGGCTCTGTCTTCTCTAAAGAGGTTTGGACAGGACCCTTCATGGCGTCCCGTCGTCACAGTCAGTCAGAGTGCAAGTTTTAAGAATGCGCTTGTACAAGACTGTAGATTGGTCAAGTACCAAGCCTAGTGTCCGTGGTGACATTTGGATCATATCCACGGTATAAAAGGCGTTTGATGATTCTGACGCATTTTCGATAGTGATGTTGTCTATCTTTGATCCTTCTTATCATGTTATAATGTCACCATAAATTGCAGGTTGTGAGATACCCAAAGTAATATACTCTGTTGCCTATATTGGTCCGAATTTCAGAAGAAGTTGACAATAATTTTTGTAAAATTTCCAGAAAGTCTTTACTAGTTTGTGTAAACACTCAATTTCATAGCAAAACCACTCAATAAAGTGGTTGTTTGACTATTTACTGTATGAAAATAACTTAATAATACAACACAAACGCCCAAAACATTACAAAACCACACACTAACTAATTATTTTCCCTACAAAAATGAAAAAGCAGGTCAGATGTCAAGGACAAAAGTCAAAAGACCAAAACTTGGAACCAAAGATGCGTCTTCTCAAGATACATGCATAGGCAAAATATTAAAGCCTTGTCAAGACTTTTATTGAAAGCAGGACTTAATGGCAGACAGACGGACAGACAGACGGACGGACGAGCGGACGAACTAATCGCTATATGCTACCTTGGTCAAATGGCCGGGACATAGACACAAGTTATAAGTTTTAACAAGGCTTCAATATTCGAAAAAAAAAATCTAAACCTTGCGGAAGTACATTTTATTTGCTAGAAAAAAAATTAACCTTTAGACGTTGACATCTATCTTTGACATTCTATAGCAATGTACTTCAGTTGTATTAAAAAAAAAAGCTTCAGTGATTCACAATTACATTTTGTTATTTCTTAATACAGTCCTCTATTTGTTAGATTAAGAAGATACAAGAAAAAATAGAAACGTCAGCAGGGAAGAAATACTCAAGTTTTATCAATATAATACTTTCCTTGTATGTTTATAGACTATAGAGATCACTTAGTATATGCCGACAGTATAACTTTGTAATATATATACAAAGTATGATTACATTATTGATCCTCTTATCTGTTTATTAAGTGTCCAGACATCCTGTTGATCTCAAAAACATATATCGGAGCGTGACAACGAGTCTCTATAGAACGAGTCTCTATTCAATGTGTATGCCATTCATTCATTCATTCATTCATTCATTCATTCATTCATGCATGCAGGGATGGATGGATGGATGGATGGATGGATGGATGAATTGATTGATTGATTGATTGATTGATTGATTCATTCATTCATGCTTTTCTCATTCGCATTTCAGAGCATATCATACGATTAAAACATATTCCATGTCTATATATTGTAGTTATAAAATTTCTTTCTACTCTAAATTTGGAACATAATTATCGGGAGAGGAATTTGAATAAGCTAATATAGCTTCCTTTTCAATCCTCTTAGTGTTGCATGCAGCCAGAGGACGCTCACTCCTCCCGGGCACCTGGTCCCGCCTCAATTCAGAGGTTCTAAATTGCCTTGTTAACGGAGACTTACACACTTATGCCATATTTGCCTGGATCTTTGATTCATGAACCACGATTCGTATTTTCGATTGTATGCTTTGTATCGTATACTATATATGTATTTGAAATAAATATGTTTAAACTAATCACATGTGTGACATGTTCCGCCGTTGTCAGTACAAGGTGGAATTGATGGAGATTTTCTCCATATCCTTTTTATCTGAAGATCATAAAATAGGAAACAATTTAGCAAAGAAAGTGTCAAAAACAAAACTCGAAAACAAAACCCGAATATCACAATCAAAAGGCATACACATTTCTGAAGGAATATAAAACAGAACTTTTTGTTCACGGAAAAAGAAAAAAACCCAAAAAACCCGGGTATATAGACGGCGACAATAACACAGCTCAATAGAAATGGGAATGATAACTTGATCTTATGACAAATCTCCAGTGTGAGTACGGAACTAAAGTATAAGTACAGAATGTATTGTAGGCGGCGCTGTTAAAAACGCGTCAGGCTAATCAGTGTAATCAAGTTTAAACACACCACATGAATCATTTTACATCTCCATGACAGGCCCTATCCACATCTCTTCTGAGAAGAGAGGGCTTCCACAACCTGTCCTCTCTGAATCTCAGTCGGGCTCCTCGGGTGATAACATGCATGAGCTCGCTACAGCTGGCAGAGCACGGACTATATTTCGCATGCCTTCTGTTTTTATATCCATTTACATATCCATATGAGTTTGTGTCTTGGGCTCTGTGTTATGATGTATCGTCTTCCACCGCAACGTCATAGGTTCCTTCCACTACTTTCCACTCTCAATATGTATTTGCGATGAAGCGTCTGGCGGAATGCGATGAAACCCTTGGTGCACCAAGATGATGATGTATGTTTGTATGGTCGTCCTTAGTCGGCAACGATTACCCATTGATCTCGTTGGTTTATGTGCTGTCATTTGTGTTTGGTGTTACTATATGATTTGGTGTTCTTTGTCCCTTTTGCGTCTCTTTCTCTTCAAGTCTACTCTGTGTTTTTTGCATTGGGTGTTATGAAGTTTTGCTGTGGGTGCTGAAACCGAGTGTTGCTGGAGATTTCCCCCCTTTCTTTTAGATATATAAGCAAGTTATGATATCTAAGTATGAATGCTTATTTTCTTTCTTTGCTCTACTATTTCAAAAACTATGTAAACATGGAAACCAAAGCAAAGACAATAGTCCAACATGTAGGTAAAAATGGTCTACAAAAAAGAAGTCGGACATACTGCCAAAAATGTATGCTTCCCCTGTGACTAGCCTCATACCCCATATAAGAGGGAACTTTTGTTTTTGTTCAGATTACGTCACCTCTGTCATTCAATGGTCCGTCTGTCTAAATCTACATTACATAAGGAGAATCGGATCAAGCATGGGGTTGATCAAGGGGGGAGTGGGTAAAAATGGGAATTATTAGATGTGGATTGAATGATGTATCCGGAGCACATAGATTAAGTAATTACATTCATGTTTTATGGAACCAGGAAATGTGGATACTCTCTTTCTTAACACGATACCAGAAACTTATGAATAGATATACGAAATTGTTTTGGTCTCACTGGTCTCACTACCGAATGTTATTCAGTCCGAGGTTCGCAACCGTTCCAATGGAAATTCTAATTATTTTGCCTCACCTTCTCGACTATGAGACTGAATAACTGATAGGTACTTCTTTGATGTTTATTTGATTTTCTTGAATAAATGTAGAATTTATCCTTATCAAATGGAATATTTAATAAATATCGAACGTCATCTGAAAAAAAAGAGTTTATTTTTGATTCTGGATTTTCCCTAAAATAAAAGGAAAATCAATAAATGCGAAAAATTATTGTGTACTGATCTTTGATAAATTAATACTTTGAATTAGAATTAATTACAAGAAAGGAGGGAATCTCCAACATATTTGAGTTACAGTTTCCACAGCATATCAAGTACAATAGGAAATCCTTTAAGATATGCGCAATTTAAGGGTAATGCCTCATCAGTGATGTTTGAGTTCATAATAGAGGTGATCCAAATAATGTATAATGAAACGCAAAATTACATACGTAACTTGAAAGTTAGGGGTCCGTCGATGCTCAATTAAGTGCTCTATTGTGATTGCTCTTGAGACTGTCGTCAGGATCTGATTTATCTCATTTATGTCAACGAAACAGCTAGGAAGAGCTGTGCCTTCAGATATATACCCCTTGCTTTAAGAATAATTTATCAAATTTTATGACAGAATGAATAAATAAATAAATAAATAAATAAATAAATAAATAAATAATTAAATAAATAAATGAATAAATAAAACTTCTGATGATACCAATGAAAGAAAAAGAAACTCCTGATGATACCAATGAAACCGGTTGAGTTTTAATTCGGCCTTTGTAATTTTTTTCAATAAATGAATAAATATATTCAAAAGTTTAAAAGGCATGTGCAGTTTTCTAATTTATAATCACACCCTACGCAACGTATCTATTACGGGATATATCTATATATTTACACCTTAGAGTTCCCTAAATTACTGTCAAACTTAACACATCCGCAAATGTTTCCATCTTCCTTGTATATATAACTGAAAATTATTTCCGTTGTATATGAGTAGGTACGTATTATGTATCCCAGCTTTTATTTGTCTATTTAACATTACTCATTTACCTAGTCCCATGCAAGTGTAGGAACTAAATACTCCTTGTGCCATTGTATAACGGAAACGGAAAAAAAGCAATACATGATATGAAAAGAAAAATGAGATAATGTAGAATTGAAGTGTTATACACGTATTATTGAGCGAGAAAAATTAAAATTATACAGTACACTTGGTTGTTGGATGTATTATATTTTGGGATAAAATTGGAACTCCATGGTAATTTAAATAAGCAGCCAATTAAACTGATAATTTCACAGGTAATTAACTTCTATTTTTATGAATAAAACATTGACATTACATTGTTTAAATTGAGGATCACTGACGAAGGTTAAGTACACGAAACGTGCATGTCTGGTCAATGCTGAAAATTTATCTGTTTTTAATTGATGCTATTGAATTTGAAGGCCTTCAACTTCATGGATCTGTGTTTATACCAAAGAATATTTTTTTCTGAGTCAATGTATTCCAAATCTTTAAGGAGAAAACAAGAATTTTCACTCTCGTGGTAAATAATACGATTCAAAGGGTTCTTATTAAAGCTTCATTTTAAAGCTGAAGAGAAAGAATTGTCATTCTATCTTTCAAATTAAAATCTCTATATTCAAATTTCTTGATTAAGGATCCTTGAAGCGTCCACAAAACGAAGTAACCTGAATTTATACACTTAATCTAAGAACAATGACGGTTCGCAAATTATAAAAGGTTTCTATTGCTGTATATCAAGAGAAATAACTCCAAAATTAAAAGGTACGCCGCGCATGAAGAAGATACCTTCGAATTAACATCTCACCTTTCTGGTACTAAAATTCTTGAAATTTCTAAAACGTGGGTCCTGTAGCATCATATCCCACCCATCCTGTTACATTTTTCGATACATTTTTTGACATAATAATTTTCAACCTCTTTGGCCATATTTCATTGTTTAGATTGAGGATCACTGACGAGGGTTTAGTACCCGCAACGTGCATGTCTGGTCCATGCTGTAAATTTATCCGTTTATAAATGATGCTAATGAATTTGAAGACGTTAATTAACACACGTAAGAAAAAAAATCGTCCGACTCTGCGGTCGGAGAACAGCTTTTTGGATACTAATGTCTTAATACTCTGCACGAGACATGTTTCGTCGAACATGTTTAATTTCGAAAATTTCGGTATCTATGTTTATAGTTTCCTGTAGAGAGTATTCAATAATTCAATGAAAAAAATGACAAAACAACTGTGCAAGCATTTCATTACGAATAAAATAAAATATTTTTCAAATCTGGTCTCACATTGCTCACAAATTGCTTATTCCGGGATTCACAACTTTTCCAATGGAAATTCTAATGATTTTGCCATACCTTCTCGACTTTGAGACTGATTAATTGATGGGTACCTTTTCGACCTTTATTTCAAAACATAACGTTGAAGAATATTGAAGCGTACACATGTGTAGCCAGAGAGCAGTAATCTGGACAAAAACATGTCAAAATGCGATTCACCGGACATGCATGTTCCAGGTAATAGAAACCCCATCAGTGGTACTTTTTAAAGCCAAAGCGATAAAAAATGATTAAGTGTGCCCCCCCCCCCCGGGTTTAATTTCTTAATTTGCTTTTTGCTAATAGTGAGCGGGTCCATATTTCCTGTAGAGTTTATTCAGAATAATAAGGAAGTGTTCCAACGCTTTACCATTTTATAGGAATTCGCTAAAGCAATTTAAGTAAATCCTCATCAGCGATGCTTACAACCAAAGTGATTTTCAGACAAAGTCGATATTCATTTCAGTAGCATCCTCTAGTTTGATTTATTGAATTTGAATGTGTGTGCATTAACTTTGTAAGGAGTGCGCCGTTCGACATTCCCTGTAGGGTCGATTCAGTAACATAGAAAAATGAAATCCATGTCTAAAATAGCATCGGATGGATGGTGCTAAAGTGTTAACCTCCTTTAATTTCGATGATATTTTTTGATGAAATGACAGAATGTTTCCGAAATAGCAAAATAATATATATGATGTCAAATTGATAAGGGCCAAAAACAAAGTTTCTTATATGTATTAAATGAATATTGGTAGAAGAATGGAGGGACTGTTCAAGCGTGGTATCTCCTTTATTTTGATGATAATCTAGAATCATTTCTTTTCAAATCTGCTTTTTGTTTTCGAAACATAACCAATTGATATCAATTGAAGGAAAACGAAGCGCTCATCTGTTCTGCAAAAGAGTAACCTTCTGGATAGGAATCCTAAAATACAGTGCAACAGTCGTACATGTTTCAGCTAATATGTCCACATCAGTGATACTTTTAAGTCAAAATGATTCAGAATTGAAAAATTTTAAGTGCGCTGCCCCGCGTTAAATTAGCTTATTATAAACAACTGGTGTCTTAATTCATAGACGGGATACTTTAATCCATTATGCTAAGAAATTAATGAAAGTGGGAAGTTTAAAGATGAGATCTAGTGCGAAAACCTGAGATGCAAAATAAGTAATGATTCTATTCTGTTGCTATCACCATGATGGTATTGTAGAATCCTTCCGCGATATAGTGCTTTGAAATGAGTTAAAGATGATCCTGACGATAATCTCAACAACACTCACAATAGAGCACAAAATTGAGCATCGACGGACCCTAGCAAGCTGGCGGTGGGAGCAGGTGCCCGGGAGGAGTAAGCATCCCTTGTTGGCTAGCCGCACCCGCCGTCGATGTTCACGCATGAAAATGAAACAATATATAAAATACATGCACTGTCTGGGGTTATGTCTATATTGAAAGTGTTATGGCGACAATGTCAGGGAAAATATTCAAAACACTTACTGTCATACCCCAAAGTATTACGGACAGATTCAGCAGCATAAAGCAAATTAAGAATATAATTTTGTGCAAAATAATGACTGGAAACGACCATACATATTTAATGATACCTGACGTTTTCTTGTCTTGCTTTATGATCCTTTGTGCGTAACTGAGCAGTATTAACAGAAAGTAATCACCCTCGTTTCATCGCGTACAAAGCTTATAGTGTTCTTTTAGATATAATGCATGGTCTAGGATGAATCTACAGCTTTACAAGCATCTTTTACAGCGCTTTACGATGACAAACTGTGAAGTCTGGACACAATGACAGACACTGTCCTAGTCTCATCTGAGAAGATCGAATCCTAATACAAAAGAAATTAGGGATCTCCAACAACATTTGGTTGCAGCACCCACAGCAAAACCCCAAACGCTCAAAGCAAAAACACAGAGTAGGCACGCACAGAAAAAGACGCAAAAGAAACAATGGACACCAAATCTCATCATAGAAACATAAAACACAAATGACTACAGAAAGTCTTATCTGGAAGTTGGCCGTATTTTTGGGGTAAAGAAAAGCTCTCTCCGTTAGCGGAGCACTGGCCGTTTGTTGCATGATATATGTATAACATTCATTTGAAATGGTTAGAATTTGTATACATTTATTATCTTATTATCTTTTGCAGAGAAAGAATATTCTATACAATATGTATAACAATGAGTGAGTGAAACAGCTCTGGGTCCTGTAAGATATCCATGTCTCTTATAAGTGAGAGGATAAGGACCCGTTATCCGGATAAGGACACGATTTGCTTTTTACGTAGCAGACCGATGTCGGCCTCGACTTCTCATTGGTATTCTCTCTATTCGTATGTTTTCATTCGTGTGACATGGTTTTGTTGCTGGGTTTATTTGTTACCTGGTACTCCTAGTGATTAGTTTCTCTTGTCTTTTTGTCCCCAGAAAGATTTCTGCTAGTGGATTTTTTAGTCCCATAGGATACCGTTCGCCAAGTTTAACAGGCACTTGATATTTGTAAATAGATTTAATGAACATTATGTAAATTTAAGGAGTATCTCCCTAATGGTATAGCTCTGACCTTACCTTGTTCTTCGGCAGATATTTTAGGTCAAGTTTAGATTTTTGTTCTTCGTTATTTCACAATATTTGGATTTCCTATTTATCGGCCTCGAGCACCACCGACGAGTTATAACTTGGTGTTTAACGTCTTCAAATTCATTA
The DNA here is from genome assembly GCA_033119305.1 of Pinctada imbricata. Taxonomy (NCBI): domain Eukaryota; kingdom Metazoa; phylum Mollusca; class Bivalvia; order Pterioida; family Pteriidae; genus Pinctada; species Pinctada imbricata. Next base: position 59,590,933 of record VSWD01000011.1, on the reverse strand, counting down.
GCATCATAATAGAGCAGACAAATTTACAGCATGGACCAGGCATGCACGTTTCGGGTAATAAACCCTCGTCAGTTATCCTCAATCTAAACAATGAAATATGACCAAAATCTGTGAAAATTATGTCCTAAATATACCGAAAGACGTAGCAAAATGCGCATATGGTGCAGAACATATATTTCAATATTGACAATTGTTAGTGTTATTCCGAGGTGTCCATTCTTTGTTACAACGTCGTGTATTTGATTTGCTGTTTTCATAGGAACGTTGGCTTGATAAAGATACTTTCCCCATTCTTTGAAAAAAATAAATTCATTCAAATCCTTCAAAGTTTCTTGTCGTTCCTAGTATTTTCTCAAATTTCTAAAACCTGGGTCCTGTAGCATCATATACCAGCCACTTTACTATGTCTTTCGGTATATTTAGGACATACTTTTCACATATTTTGGTCATATTACATTGTTTAGATTGAAGATCACTGACGAGGGTTTATTACCCGAAACGTGCATGTCTGGTACATGCTGTAAATTTATCTGCTCTAAAATGATGCTAATGAATTTGAAGACGTTAAACATTGTGTCAATTGTACTTTAATTCCCTCCCTTCTCTTAATGATACCTTTAACACAGGGGTCGCTAGTGTAGCTAATTGTCATAAAGTAGCTAAACTATTCTTTCAGCAATGACTGACTAATTGTCATTATGCGACCCTTAAGTTTTGTCTGTCTGTCGGTAGATCTGTTTGTCTGGTAGTCAAACTGCCTGGCAGTCAATGTTAACTCTTCCAGGACAATTGATCTCACTTCCCGTTTACTTCATTCAGTTGACTGTTTAGTCCGTTTGCTTTATAGAGAACGTCTCTATGCTAAGATATTAGTGACATACATACTTTTGAATAGTGAAGTCTTTAGACTGTTGCTCATCGACGATGAGTTGCTTCTTCTTTATCTTATCTATCATCAACTGCGACATGTTCTTTGTGTGTAGACTTGTGTGATTCTCTTTGTTTCTTCTGTTGTCATGCGTACCTTTGGTCTGTGTTGACCTTTGGTCGTGTAATTTTGTTTGTAATTCGTCCTCCAAAATGACCTCAAACTGATGAGGATTGAGGATTAACCATCCGAAAGACGTGTCTGGTGCATTGTAATTGGTTTGAAATTGTCTTCCAGAAGGTAGCTATCCATATAATTATTGAAAATGTGTATTGTTTTGTGCAATGTCGTCGTATGCGCTTTGGGGATTGTTCTATGTTAAACGTCTTCAAATTCAATGACATTATTTAAGAACACATAAATTTTCAGCATGGACAAGATATGCTTGTTTCGGATGCTTCATAATAGCATTTTAGCACCATCGCTCAAATGCTATTTTGAACATAGATTTTATTTGGATATGCTACTGAATCGACCCTACAGGAAATTTGGAGCTGCGCACTCTCTGTGATGTAAATGTACAAATCTAAATTTAAAAAAATTAAAGAGGGCGCTATTGAAATGATTTTTGGTGGCTCCGCAAGAAGAATCATTGATGAGAATTTAATATTCGAAACACGTGTCTGGTTTATGGAAATTGGTTTGGAATTTTATTCAAGAAGGTATAAAGTTGGAACCCTTCGATATTATTAACCCTCGTCAGTGATCCTCAATCTAAACAATGTAATATGGCCAGAGAGTGTGAAAGTTTGTAGATATTGATATGAAACTTAAAGATTTCGAATGTTGCACTTTCTGTTATAAGTATAGTGTTCATGTATCATCATGTCATGAATCTTCATGTCATGTATCATCACGTCATGTATCATCGTGTCTATGTATCATTATGGCATGTATCATCCTGTCATGTATCATCATGGCATGTTTCATCATGGCATGTATAATCATGGCATGTATAATCATGTCATGTATCATCATGTCATGTATCATCATGTCATGAATCTTCATGTCATGTATCATCACGTCATGTATCATCGTGTCAGGTATTATCACATCATGTATCATCATGGCATGTATCATCACATCATGTATCATCATGTCATGTATCATTATGGCATGTATCATCATGTCATGTATCACTATGGCATGTATCATCATGACATGTATCATCATGTCATGTATCATCATGTCATGTTTCATCATGCAATGTATCACCATGTCATGTAACTTCATGTCATGAATCATCATGTAATGCATCACCATGTCATGTATTATCATGTCTTGTTTCATCATTCAATGTATCACCATGTCATGCATCTTCATTTCATGTATCATCATGTCATGCATCATCATATCATGTATCATCATGCAATGTTTCATCATTCAATGTATCACCATGTCATGCATCACCATGTCATGTATCATCATATCATGTATCATCATGCAATGTATCATCATGTCATGTATGAATTTGCTTTATATGACAGTGCTGTATAGGTATTAGATGATAACAGAAAGACGACTACGAACTGAAGTGTGAAGAATATCTAACAGATGTTTCGTTTGAATTACAAGTTGTATATAGGTAAGAACTCATCAAGTTGAACCATATTCTCTTTGCTTTCACTTTATTTTACAGGTGATACTTACTCGTTTACCATACTTTAATTTGGAGATGAATGATGTTTGCATAAAGATTATACATTTATGTAATTAAGGCAATAGATTTCACAATTCCCTTCACGAAAATGAGATGAAAGATATTTTTTTCTAATTTAAATATTTCTCTATTATTGGATATCATTTGAACAAGATATTCTCCTGATCTAATTTTGCAATGTATTTCATTGATTTTATTTCACAGCTGCAGGGGGAGTTTTAATACTGATAATGACTGCAGTGCTATTAGTATGTTTATGCTGTAAATTGTAAGTACAAGTTATGTCGAAATACCGTATAACCAGAAATTTTCGCAAGAAAATTATTTTTGCTATATTCGCGAATCATTTGGAATTGCGAAAATATATTCCCGCGAAAAAGTATGTTCGATAAAAACATAATATATTTGTATATCAAGTACATTTTGTTCTTATTTTGCATATGTCATTCTTCACTTTTTTCTGATTTAACGTTAAGAGATGAGAATTAAGTGCCTTCTCACGATAGAACTAACTAAATTCAATGATAAGAAGAGGTACAAAACAATAACATTAACAATAACATTATGTGCTCATATTTGTTTGTAAGTTATTGGAATTCCTTTGGGTACTCATTGTGCGCCTCTGGCTGCAGATTTGTTTTATACGAAAAATAATTCATGCAAAATCTGCAAAAACTCAAGAAATTTGACTTCTTGAAATGTTTCAATGCCATGCCTAATTTTCTTGATGATGTTTTGAATATTGATAACCAATATTTTGACCATTACAAAAGTCAAATTTATTCGCCAGAGTTAACATTGAATAAAGCAAACACAGATGATAAAGCGACATCATATTTGGATCTTGATATCAAGATCAATAACGGAAAAATTCAGAGAAAAATATACGACTTTAGCATTCCTTTTTCTTTTGCAATGATTATATTAATAGAAAGGGGTATCATGTGATATTTTGATTGATCATATAATTTTCTTTAGAGTATGTCACAGCAGAAGGTATCCTAAGAAACAGAGGATAACGAGAGAGAAAAAAGGCAGAAGAGATAACGAAGGGCAGAACACTAAAAAGACGAGGAGTTCCGTATCATTCTTAAAAGGTAATAAAATCGAGTGAATTCTTAAAATCAATCCTTTGTCTATATGGCATTTAAAAATAACCCGTCATATGACTGATTTTCTCCCTATATGTACTATAGAACTCGTCTGGTGTAAAATCTCCAACAAACTTACTCCGCCCATGCACATGCTATATAGAGCTCGTGCAGAACAACATTAGAATAAAAATAACAACCAGCTAGCTGATTTGTTGTCCAGTATGACCATCGTCGCATGAACCAATCAAATTATCATCTTGCCGCTTTGCAGCTTGGTGATACTTTCATTGGTTCATGAGACTCGAGGAATTACTGGACAACAAACCACAGCTAGCTAGTTGTTATTTCTTAAATATAACAGATGATAAACTCAATTTCCTCAGAATGTCCTTTTACAAGGGCAGCGAGATCAAAATTGATGAAAGTATCATTTTACATTTTGATTTAGAATTATGCTCATCTTTCAGATATGTTGCGGTGAGTTTTAACGTTTTCTTCATATATAAATAAAGAACAACTTTCTAGACAAGTACGTAATATTTTCAAATTGGTTGGAAGGAAGAAAATTGACGATTTAATGCTAGGCTTTATCAACCTATGAAAATTCGGTTAAAGTAACATAATGTTCCACAATGGGTGACTCTGCGAGATTTAAAATCTACTAATATCGAATCTTTGAATCTTCTCAGTAATGGAAAAGTGCAAATGAGAGAGAAAAATACAGATAAAAACAAAAGGAAAAGTGAGTCCGCTGTAGTAAAAGGTGAGCGATTTTTATTTGTATTTGTTCAGCATTATAAATACACACATGTATATAATGAACTATTGTTACATTTGCTTAGTATAAAAACTATCAATCAATGGGCTTGCTCAATAAAAAAAAGTAAAGTCTAATCATGTAAACTCCGATAATGGCGACTTTTTGTAACTTTCAGCCAAAGATTATTCTTTATAACTTCCAAAATGGAAGTAACCAGATGTGACAATTCTACCAAATTGAAGCGACGGGTATTGCATGCAAGCAGGAGATGCTGACACTTCCTAGGCACCTGATCTCACTCCAATTTCGGGAGTTCGCTTCTTTTCATGTGGTGGAAGTTTTTGTTTGTTTGCTTTGGTTCCTGTTCTATTCTGATTTTGTATGCCTTCGGTTTATGATGATAAGCAAAAACACAGAGTAGGCACGCACAGAAAAAGACGCAAAAGAAACAATGGACACCAAATCTCATCATAGAAACATAAAACACAAATGACTACAGAAAGTCTTATCTGGAAGTTGGCCGTATTTTTGGGGTAAAGAAAAGCTCTCTCCGTTAGCGGAGCACTGGCCGTTTGTTGCATGATATATGTATAACATTCATTTGAAATGGTTAGAATTTGTATACATTTATTATCTTATTATCTTTTGCAGAGAAAGAATATTCTATACAATATGTATAACAATGAGTGAGTGAAACAGCTCTGGGTCCTGTAAGATATCCATGTCTCTTATAAGTGAGAGGATAAGGACCCGTTATCCGGATAAGGACACGATTTGCTTTTTACGTAGCAGACCGATGTCGGCCTCGACTTCTCATTGGTATTCTCTCTATTCGTATGTTTTCATTCGTGTGACATGGTTTTGTTGCTGGGTTTATTTGTTACCTGGTACTCCTAGTGATTAGTTTCTCTTGTCTTTTTGTCCCCAGAAAGATTTCTGCTAGTGGATTTTTTAGTCCCATAGGATACCGTTCGCCAAGTTTAACAGGCACTTGATATTTGTAAATAGATTTAATGAACATTATGTAAATTTAAGGAGTATCTCCCTAATGGTATAGCTCTGACCTTACCTTGTTCTTCGGCAGATATTTTAGGTCAAGTTTAGATTTTTGTTCTTCGTTATTTCACAATATTTGGATTTCCTATTTATCGGCCTCGAGCACCACCGACGAGTTATAACTTGGTGTTTAACGTCTTCAAATTCATTAGCATCATAATAGAGCAGACAAATTTACAGCATGGACCAGGCATGCACGTTTCGGGTAATAAACCCTCGTCAGTTATCCTCAATCTAAACAATGAAATATGACCAAAATCTGTGAAAATTATGTCCTAAATATACCGAAAGACGTAGCAAAATGCGCATATGGTGCAGAACATATATTTCAATATTGACAATTGTTAGTGTTATTCCGAGGTGTCCATTCTTTGTTACAACGTCGTGTATTTGATTTGCTGTTTTCATAGGAACGTTGGCTTGATAAAGATACTTTCCCCATTCTTTGAAAAAAATAAATTCATTCAAATCCTTCAAAGTTTCTTGTCGTTCCTAGTATTTTCTCAAATTTCTAAAACCTGGGTCCTGTAGCATCATATACCAGCCACTTTACTATGTCTTTCGGTATATTTAGGACATACTTTTCACATATTTTGGTCATATTACATTGTTTAGATTGAAGATCACTGACGAGGGTTTATTACCCGAAACGTGCATGTCTGGTACATGCTGTAAATTTATCTGCTCTAAAATGATGCTAATGAATTTGAAGACGTTAAACATTGTGTCAATTGTACTTTAATTCCCTCCCTTCTCTTAATGATACCTTTAACACAGGGGTCGCTAGTGTAGCTAATTGTCATAAAGTAGCTAAACTATTCTTTCAGCAATGACTGACTAATTGTCATTATGCGACCCTTAAGTTTTGTCTGTCTGTCGGTAGATCTGTTTGTCTGGTAGTCAAACTGCCTGGCAGTCAATGTTAACTCTTCCAGGACAATTGATCTCACTTCCCGTTTACTTCATTCAGTTGACTGTTTAGTCCGTTTGCTTTATAGAGAACGTCTCTATGCTAAGATATTAGTGACATACATACTTTTGAATAGTGAAGTCTTTAGACTGTTGCTCATCGACGATGAGTTGCTTCTTCTTTATCTTATCTATCATCAACTGCGACATGTTCTTTGTGTGTAGACTTGTGTGATTCTCTTTGTTTCTTCTGTTGTCATGCGTACCTTTGGTCTGTGTTGACCTTTGGTCGTGTAATTTTGTTTGTAATTCGTCCTCCAAAATGACCTCAAACTGATGAGGATTGAGGATTAACCATCCGAAAGACGTGTCTGGTGCATTGTAATTGGTTTGAAATTGTCTTCCAGAAGGTAGCTATCCATATAATTATTGAAAATGTGTATTGTTTTGTGCAATGTCGTCGTATGCGCTTTGGGGATTGTTCTATGTTAAACGTCTTCAAATTCAATGACATTATTTAAGAACACATAAATTTTCAGCATGGACAAGATATGCTTGTTTCGGATGCTTCATAATAGCATTTTAGCACCATCGCTCAAATGCTATTTTGAACATAGATTTTATTTGGATATGCTACTGAATCGACCCTACAGGAAATTTGGAGCTGCGCACTCTCTGTGATGTAAATGTACAAATCTAAATTTAAAAAAATTAAAGAGGGCGCTATTGAAATGATTTTTGGTGGCTCCGCAAGAAGAATCATTGATGAGAATTTAATATTCGAAACACGTGTCTGGTTTATGGAAATTGGTTTGGAATTTTATTCAAGAAGGTATAAAGTTGGAACCCTTCGATATTATTAACCCTCGTCAGTGATCCTCAATCTAAACAATGTAATATGGCCAGAGAGTGTGAAAGTTTGTAGATATTGATATGAAACTTAAAGATTTCGAATGTTGCACTTTCTGTTATAAGTATAGTGTTCATGTATCATCATGTCATGAATCTTCATGTCATGTATCATCACGTCATGTATCATCGTGTCTATGTATCATTATGGCATGTATCATCCTGTCATGTATCATCATGGCATGTTTCATCATGGCATGTATAATCATGGCATGTATAATCATGTCATGTATCATCATGTCATGTATCATCATGTCATGAATCTTCATGTCATGTATCATCACGTCATGTATCATCGTGTCAGGTATTATCACATCATGTATCATCATGGCATGTATCATCACATCATGTATCATCATGTCATGTATCATTATGGCATGTATCATCATGTCATGTATCACTATGGCATGTATCATCATGACATGTATCATCATGTCATGTATCATCATGTCATGTTTCATCATGCAATGTATCACCATGTCATGTAACTTCATGTCATGAATCATCATGTAATGCATCACCATGTCATGTATTATCATGTCTTGTTTCATCATTCAATGTATCACCATGTCATGCATCTTCATTTCATGTATCATCATGTCATGCATCATCATATCATGTATCATCATGCAATGTTTCATCATTCAATGTATCACCATGTCATGCATCACCATGTCATGTATCATCATATCATGTATCATCATGCAATGTATCATCATGTCATGTATGAATTTGCTTTATATGACAGTGCTGTATAGGTATTAGATGATAACAGAAAGACGACTACGAACTGAAGTGTGAAGAATATCTAACAGATGTTTCGTTTGAATTACAAGTTGTATATAGGTAAGAACTCATCAAGTTGAACCATATTCTCTTTGCTTTCACTTTATTTTACAGGTGATACTTACTCGTTTACCATACTTTAATTTGGAGATGAATGATGTTTGCATAAAGATTATACATTTATGTAATTAAGGCAATAGATTTCACAATTCCCTTCACGAAAATGAGATGAAAGATATTTTTTTCTAATTTAAATATTTCTCTATTATTGGATATCATTTGAACAAGATATTCTCCTGATCTAATTTTGCAATGTATTTCATTGATTTTATTTCACAGCTGCAGGGGGAGTTTTAATACTGATAATGACTGCAGTGCTATTAGTATGTTTATGCTGTAAATTGTAAGTACAAGTTATGTCGAAATACCGTATAACCAGAAATGTTTGCAAGAAAGTTATTTTGCTATATTTGGAATCGCGAAAATATATTCCCGCGAAAAACTATGTTCGATAAAAACATAATAAATTTGTATATCAAGTACATTTTGTTCTTATTTTGCATATGTCATTCTTCACTTTTTTCTGATTTAACGTTAAGAGATGAGAATTAAGTGCCTTCTCACGATAGAACTAACTAAATTCAATGATAAGAAGAGGTACAAAACAATAACATTATGTGCTCATATTTGTTTGTAAGTTATTGGAATTCATTTGGGTACTAATTGTGCGCCTCTGGTTGCAGATGTGTTTTTATACACTTACGAAAAATAATTCATGCAAAACCTGCAAAAACGCAAGAAATTTGACTGCTTGAAATGTTTCAATGCCACCTCTAATTTTCTTGATGATGTTTTGAATATTGATAACCAATATTTTGACCATTACAAAAGTCAAATTTATTCGCCAGAGTTAACATTGAATAAAGCAAACACAGATGATAAAGCGACATCATATTTGGATCTTGATATCAAGATCAATAACGGAAAAATTCAGAGAAAAATATACGACTTTAACATTCATTTTTCTTTTGCAACGATTATATTAATTTAAAGGGGTATCATGTGATATTTTGATTGATCATATAATTTTTTTAGAATATGTAACAACAGAAGGTATCCTAAGAGACAGAGGATTACGAGAGAGAAAAAAGGCAGAAGAGATAACGAAGGACAGAACACTAAAAAGACGAGGAGTTCCGTATCATTCTTAAAAGGTAATAAAATCGAGTGAATTCTTAAAATCAATCCTTTGTCTATATGGCATTTAAAAATAACCCGTCATATGACTGATTTTCTCCCTATATGTACTATAGAACTCGTCTGGTGTAAAATCTCCAACAAACTTACTCCGCCCATGCACATGCTATATAGAGCTCGTGCAGAACAACATTAGAATAAAAATAACAACCAGCTAGCTGATTTGTTGTCCAGTATGACCATCGTCGCATGAACCAATCAAATTATCATCTTGCCGCTTTGCAGCTTGGTGATACTTTCATTGGTTCATGAGACTCGAGGAATTACTGGACAACAAACCACAGCTAGCTAGTTGTTATTTCTTAAATATAACAGATGATAAACTCAATTTCCTCAGAATGTCCTTTTACAAGGGCAGCGAGATCAAAATTGATGAAAGTATCATTTTACATTTTGATTTAGAATTATGCTCATCTTTCAGATATGTTGCGGTGAGTTTTAACGTTTTCTTCATATATAAATAAAGAACAACTTTCTAGACAAGTACGTAATATTTTCAAATTGGTTGGAAGGAAGAAAATTGACGATTTAATGCTAGGCTTTATCAACCTATGAAAATTCGGTTAAAGTAACATAATGTTCCACAATGGGTGACTCTGCGAGATTTAAAATCTACTAATATCGAATCTTTGAATCTTCTCAGTAATGGAAAAGTGCAAATGAGAGAGAAAAATACAGATAAAAACAAAAGGAAAAGTGAGTCCGCTGTAGTAAAAGGTGAGCGATTTTTATTTGTATTTGTTCAGCATTATAAATACACACATGTATATAATGAACTATTGTTACATTTGCTTAGTATAAAAACTATCAATCAATGGGCTTGCTCAATAAAAAAAAGTAAAGTCTAATCATGTAAACTCCGATAATGGCGACTTTTTGTAACTTTCAGCCAAAGATTATTCTTTATAACTTCCAAAATGGAAGTAACCAGATGTGACAATTCTACCAAATTGAAGCGACGGGTATTGCATGCAAGCAGGAGATGCTGACACTTCCTAGGCACCTGATCTCACTCCAATTTCGGGAGTTCGCTTCTTTTCATGTGGTGGAAGTTTTTGTTTGTTTGCTTTGGTTCCTGTTCTATTCTGATTTTGTATGCCTTCGGTTTATGATTTTCTGAATTATCGATTTTGTGCTGAATATAGGGATATGGTCATTATCCATACTGTACTTGTAACATTCAGCTCTTGTACACTCCTTAAAAGGGGCACTGCAATTCAGTTCTACATATGGATATATTGAAATTAAAATTGGGACGGGCTTTGGACTTCCTCTTTAGTCCTACCAACTCGAATACTACACTTGCATTAGATATGTATCATGATTCATGTGATATATATATATATATATGGAAATAATTCGTACGACGATTTTAACAACGACACCTACAATGCATTCTACAATGCCTTCCGCACTTACACTGGAGATAGTTCATAATACAAGTTGTTCGTCCTATTTCCATTTTCTCTGCCTGTTTGTCCTTTTCTGTATTTTTTTATGAATCTGTAAGCCTTTCGATTGTGGTTATTATACGACCGTCATTTGACGGGACGTATTATGGATGGCGATGTCCGTCTGTCCGTTCGCTTATGGAACGCAATAATATGAGTATGCGTCCATGGATTTCCATGATATTCATACACTTTGATCAGACTGTAGGAAGGAAGCCGGTTTTAGATTTTCATGCTCATCCGATTTATCCTTACAAAGTTAAGCGACTTAGAATTTTTGGTATTATGAAAATATACAATAATAGTTAAGAATTAATTTAAAATCTGTTTATGGTCCAAGTGTTTTGAAAATTCACTTCCATATATTGTATACTTTCATAAGAAAGGATGTTCTTTCATTTATGTAACGGGTTTTTTTTTATTTTGGTCACATAATTGAGAAATTAAGTGTAATGGGAGGGGGCTTTATGAACATACATAATAAGCTTAGGGCAAGGTATAGGTGCATTGAATGCAATAACTTGAATATGCGTCAACGAATTTCCATTATATGAATACACTTTGATCAGACAGTGAAGAGGAAGCCGCCTTTCGATTTTCAGGTTCATCCTGTTTGTAGTTACGGAGTTATGGTATAGTAGGGTAAAGTATAGATGTATGGAACGCAATAACTTTATGCTATCATAGATTTTCATGATATGTATACACTGTGATTAGAATGTGGAGAGGAACGCAATAACTTTAAGTTATTGTAGATTTTTATAATATCTATACACTGTGATTAGAATGTGGAGAGGAAACCGCCTTTCGATTTTCACATTCACTTAATTTGTCGCTACGGAGTAGTTTTGGTATTAGAAAATAAATCCCGATGGGCGTATTTTGCTGCGTTAGCGTAGGCTTTATTGGAATCTAGTTACGGCTTTTGTGTTTGACTTTCATTCACTGATTGATGACGTGCTTTCGGTCTTTTCGAAATACAGAGTTACTTCCCATTTGTGCAGGTATCTGACGTCAACGCATTGTGACGTCATCAATTTTTATGGAAACCAGCCTGAAATTCAGGGAAACAGGGTTACATATATGACGTTTTCAATGGAATTTAATGACGTCACAATGCTTTTACGTCATATACCTGCACAAATCGAACGTAGGCATGTCAAATCGAAATTACAATATCCCAATCTATCAGTGTGAAAAAAGGTTTTAACTCCGCTCAAGTTTTGGCTCTCACGCTCTCCGTTATCTGTTTGCGACAATGGCAATCTATTAAAATACGTCAATATATGAAAATCATGACGACTTAAACTACAAAATTATAAATTTTCCTTTCTTAATTAGAACCATTCATGCACCCGTCTCTAAGGTATATCCATATTGCAGTTGATACACTACTGTAACAACAACTTTGTTATGAGGGCAAGGTAATTAATCGTGAAACTATACTCAACAAAGGTAGTCTTGCCCATCACATAGAATAAGCAAATGCAAATCACTGAAAAATAAAAGGAGAAATTTTGCTCTCTTAATTTTCAGTAGCGTATCTTTAAAATATGTCATAAGAAAAAGGTACTTAGCTTAAACTAAAACGGAAGTCTCACTTTGTTGTGTTTGTGAATGTTCGATTCGTCAATAAAGAAAGCTTAAATCGATTTTTCTTGATCAATCCGGGTATATGACGAGCATTTTACACCTGCATCTTCTAATAATTCCGTGGCTTTGTGACATTTTCAGTCTTAGCTAAATTAAATAAGAAATTAAAGATATCTTTAATTCATTAACATATGAATTAGGTTTACATACTATGCAAGTATGCAGACCTCTTGCTTTGCATTTTCCGATGAAGATAAATGCGATAAGTAGATGGTGTCACGTGATAAGGCACGGGCCATTTGATATTCGGGGGGGGGGGGGGGCTTGGGTTCTTTGTCGGAGCAAGATTAATTTTTACGCCCCAGACCGGAGCAAAATTAGTTTTTTCTTGCAAAGTTGGAGGAAGGAATTTTTTTCTAACAATTGATGTGTATATTAAGAATGTTTGTGTTTTTTTAACGGAAATTCTTTATTTTTACTTAAATTGTTCTAAGCATTACTAGTTTTTTATGTAAAACATGTATTCACTTCTAAACTGAGACAGATAAAAGATTTTTACAATATGATATAATTTTCAGTAAGCAAAATGTATAAATAAGGTCATGTAACATGTAAGATGCGGAGAGGGTCTTCTAGACAAATGTTTAAATTTAGAAATGTAAACTAGTGAAGATCTTAATTTAATTCTTCTTCCAAGATGGTATATAAATTTTTAATTCTATGGTGATACATGTATCTATCATTAATTATATTGATAATGTATTTAAGCATTTAAGGAAGCCCTCTTTTTTAAGCCACATGTATATTTTTTATATCTTTAAATACGAACTTGCCATTAAAGAAGAAAAGTATGGCGAGCGAAGCGAGCCAAAATTTTTTTATATAAAGTGAAAAGTGTGGCGAGCGAAGCGAGTCGAAAAATTTTCAGGAATTTTGAGCGAATTTTATGGTTATTCTTCAAATCCAGATTACTTGTAAGAGCAAGATTATTTTTTTCTGTCACACCGTGAGCAAATTAATTTTTTTCATCAAAATTCAGAGTAAAATTATTTTTTTTCGAAAAAAACCCAAGCCCCAACCCAGAATATCAAATGGACCGTGCCTAAGTAAAGGAGATCCGTAGGAAACCATATGAATACATAAATTGATGAATTGGTTTTTTCAGTGTTTGCTTTGCATTTGTGTATGCAGGTAGTTGATAAAGGAATAATTCATCTTGCAGCACATCGTGCTGCATGGAATTCAATTCATTGCCAACTGCCTGCATACACCAAAAACTGAAAACAATCAAATAAATTCAGTACGACGGTCTTTCAGACCTCAAAATTATCTTAAAAGGAATAAGTTCTCTTTTAAAGATAAAAGACATTATCGACTTTACGTCGTTCTGTAAAATTAATTTAAATTTCTTTGTTTTCAGATGTTCTGGATTGGTGAGTAAAATTTTGAAGAAAAAAGCAAAAGATGGTTGCCTTCGTAAGAAGAGTAAAGTTGATAAGAATTCATCATGTTTAGAGTAATGATGCTATTAATTAATTTGAAGATGTAACATTTGTACCACTTGGTCAAGTCTAATAGGGAATTATGCCTAGAGTACATTACACATCAACTTCCTACTTTTGTACTCGACATGGCAAAAACTTTCTTGGCATAACCCCTCTCCCTATGTGCTGTAAAAACTAAATTCATAATATACAGGTAATGCATGTACATTTATATGTAAATAGACTTT